>VZZY01003928.1:62737-73394 GCA_013400335.1 Eurystomus gularis | reverse complement strand
AAAAAATTATTTATTTTACTAAGGAAAAATTTGTGACCTTAATTGACCTCAGTATATACAAAAGGCTTTGTGGGTTTTTTTTAACCTTGAATTTCCCAGCTAACTGTTTTGGGCATATTATTTACCTGTTTTTTACTTCAGTTCTCCCTGTTTAAGCGAAAGCCACTGACAGGCCAGAAGAATGTGTGTAGTGGAAAGGAAGATGGATCTGAAAAGCCATTACAGAGGGAACAAGAAAAAGAAAAGGAAGATTTATCTGGTGAAGACAGTAAAGATGAAAACCAGAATCATACATTGGAGAATTCCAGGGAAACTGTGACTAACCCAGACAGAAGGATGAAATCTTCTACTTGCATATTACTCTAACACTGTTATAGTACATACGTAAGAATGTGACAGTCTTAAAGCACATAGTGCAATTTTTACTTGAAAACGGTTATGACTCACTAGAGATGTCGATGGTTGCTTTTTTGAATTATTTCATTGCTGTGATTTTTAAACATGCAGACCATTTTCTTGATATTTATTGGTAGTTTTAGTAGTTGCAACCGATACACTTATCAGCATCTTGCTGGAGTTCCGTGGCCTTAACTGTTAGTGTTGTGAAACAAAATATATTTTTTTATGTGAAAAGTTGAATACAGGCATTTCTTGGTTTTTGCTAAATAAATTTATTCTGTTTCAGTCTACAGAGTACCACTTTCAGTATGATACTCTTGCAAAATTACAATATTTGATGTAAGATTTTCTTTGGTTTAACAACCTAGGTAAGAATGGTGAAGTTCACATTTTAAAGAGGGTACTCAGTTACTTATACGTATGCCTCTTTCTGTTTTGACTTGGAAAAACAGCAATAAAACTTTCAAGGTAACACATAGGTCATTATTGATGAAGCTACTCAGGTATGTGCCTAATTTAATTATGGCAGCAGTTCCACTGGAAACAGTACCTAAGAGTAGTGTAAGTATGCAAGTAAGTATTCTGCCGCAGCAGGACTTGGAGAAACATTTCATTTCTGAGAGATGCTGAACACCTTCACTCCTGCTGAAGCCAGGATAAGCTGATGGGACTGTCTCCTCACCGAATCAGGCCAAATAAAAACAGGACATCCTCACTGCTCTTTCACTTGGGTTCTAATCCTATATTCTTTGAATATCAATACCTTAATGAGTCTCTAGTGAAGCCTTTCTCACAGGAAAAAAATTTAACCAGAGTTACTATGGAATACATTGGTATGACAAGCAGATCATCATGGGCTAAATATTCAGGTTTTTCTCAGGCAACCTAGGTTTTTTTCAGATGAAGAATGAGCAGCAGGAGTAACGAATCCCATGACTGTTATGGATGAGCAGAATGTTTATTTTCTGCTTTGGTCCAAGAAGCAGAAGTGACAAAGCCACTGTTCTAATTACCAGCACTCCCTCTAAATAAAATCTGATTTCTGAAAATTTAGCCCAGGTGAGTAAGAAATATAACCCTTACCACAGTGAATCTGAATCAGGGTCTGTGTTTGCCCTTAAACTAAAAACTAAGCATTCTAAAATATGCTTAGCTTCTATGAATATACACAAGATCTAGGGTAAATGTAAAATAAATAATTATTTCTAAACTGAATACTTTTCAGAATACTTTACAAGGAGCAGATGATCTTTGTAGAAAATTTGGGAAAATGTTATTTAATTTCACTGACATACAAACACATTTTAATGTGTCTTTGCCCACGTTTTGCCTTTGGATTACCAATCTTCCTAGTTTCACAGTTGCTTAAATTTTATATAACATAGCTAGAGGTGTCTGGGGTTGTATTCGACCTAGAAGTGGATTCAGATGAACACTTTGTCCCTGTATGTATGGCAGGTGTCCAGGTTCTTTCATGGGACCTCCTCTGTGCTACAGTAAGCATCATACTAAAAACCTGGATGCTTGGGTTATCCTTTGCCAGAGTTAATTAAGATCCTTTTGTTTCTGTTATTTTTCTTTGGGCTACTCTTGAGTTCTGCAGTGAACCTTACATGAGCTATGTACACAGAATCACAGAATTGTCTAGATTGGAAAAGACCTTTAAGATCATCGAGTCCAATAATTTACATATTTTCTTGTTTTCCTGAATGCACATGTGGTTTCTTTTCTACTTGGATACCGTCGTGAATAGTAAAGAAGTGGAAAAGGAGAAATAAAGTAAATAGTGTCCCATTAATTTAAATAAGCTTTAATTTTTAAGTGGAGATCACAAAAATTGTAACCATAAGGACAGTTTCTTTTTTTAAAATGTGAACTAATTTAGTGAAAGATAATACTTTAAAGTGGGAATTACCCTTAAAGCTAATGCTGCGGAAGTTTATATAATGGATTCTAAACTGATGCACACCAAAAGAATTTCAGGGACTTGTACATTTATCTGGTCCATACACTTGCTTAAGAAGAAGCAGGAGCAAATTCATCATTCAGATGTCTTTTTTACATGTCTTCCTCTGTAATAAAAAAGATTAAACAAATAAAACAAGTTACATGTACATGTGTATTAATTTCAAGGGTGTGGTTTTTTTAACAAATTCACAATCCTTATGATAAAAATGTAAGGAGGTTTTATTACTGAAAAGCTTTCGTCAGCGGATGAGTAGCAGAAAGTTGTAGAAACATTCATAGTACATTTTCCTCTGTTTTTTTTTTTACTTTCCCAAAGGTAACTGTATCAACTTAAATCTTTATTTCTGGATTTCACAACCCTGTCATGCAACGGAGATTGTGCTTTAGGCCTGCTGGTTTTCTAAGGTGTCACTATCGAACCTACCACTAGGTGGAGGTTGTGCTCTTCGAAGGTCTCATCCCACCAAGCCTTTGGAGCCAGAAATTTTCCTTCCCCTGGCCCCTGAAAAGCAGTTAAGGATACTCACTCTGTATGAAACTTTCGGATTCAAATTTCTCTGAAAACTTTATGTTTTCTGGCATATCGCTTTTGGCGTTAAAGTACTCTAGTACCTCGATGTGTTTATATAGTGTATTTTTAAAGTTTTTTGTATTTGTAAAAATACAAAGACTGAAAAATACAATTACTCATGTATTTCTCAATGTATACATAGATGTTCAGTTGTCAAATTCTGATAAATAAATGTAAATCTAGGTATACATGCTCGAGCTAAAAAGAAGTGCTCTTAGGGCATCTTGCAACATATATATGTATATGCACTGATACATAGATATGTGTATATACATATATATGAAGATACATCAATTATGGATGTATATGTATATGTGTATGTGTATGTGTATGTGTATGTGTATGTGTATGTGTATGTGTATGTATATGAATGATCAAACATGTACCTGACCTCCTGAAATTTCCATTTCATCCATCTATTTACATAATGCATGTTTACTGGTTTCTGGGAAGCACAGAATCACAGAATGGCAGGGGTTGGAAGAGACCTCTGGAGATCATCTACTCCAACCCCCCTGCCAAAGCAGGATCACCTAGGGCAGGTTGCACAGGAAAGCATCCAGGTGAGTTTTGGATATCTCCAGAGAAGAAGACTCCACAACCTCTCTGGGCAGCCTGTTCCAGTGCTCTGCCACCCTCATGGGAAAGAAGTTTCTCTTTATGTTTAGGTAGAACTTCCTGTGTTCTAGTTTGTGTCCACTGCCCCTTGTCCTATCACAGGGCACCTCTGAAGAGTCTGGCCCCATCTTCTTGACATCCACCCTTTAGATACTTATAAGCATTGATAAGATCCCCTCTCAGCCTTCTCTTCTCCAGGCTAAACAGCCCCAGGGCTCTCAGCCTTTCCTTGTAACAGAGATGCTCCAGTCGATTCATTTACATGGCTTCAAGTTCAAGTTAGTGGCAGTTGAACTAGGAAAGGAGAGAACACGCTGTTTAAGCAGTATTTTATATACCCAAAGATAATAATAATAGTATACCAAATGAACTTCGTGCAACTTTTTCTTCCAGAAAATAGTTGTATAATATGCAAACTACCTCCAGTCTTTGTCCCTGGGGGAGATTTTTAAGTCATGCTGTTGACATTAGGGTTGTTGAAGCAAATTGAATAAATATCACAATGGTAAACCCATATAAGTCCTGATAATCAGGCACACACAAGCTCATCTTACATGACCAGTAGGAGTTCACTTAAAATGTACTCATGAATAAGACACTAATTTGTCCTGCTGTTGACAACTGTGACATCTAGCATTTTTGACGTTTACTTAGTATAACCGAAATGCTTTCTTGCACACAAAGCCCATTCTGTACTCAATTTCTGTGGAAGTGACTGGCCCAGAAAGGGATAGTTCTTACAGCAACATAGTTACACTAGCACTATCCCTAATACTAACACTACTCTCTACATCTAACACCCTCAGGTGAAGGAGTAACACTTCACTCAGATTTATGACATGCACCTAGTAGCATAGATGCTTAACAACAAAGGAGAAATCAATGCTCCAAAAATACCTAAAATATCTGAGTTAGCAGTGGACAGGAAATCTGTTTGAGTTAGATATTAAAATATTGAGCACATTTTAAAATACCCAAATGTTGTACGGGAAAATGGTAATAATTTACTGCATCATTGGACTATTTTCTCTCTTTAAAATATGAATAAACTCTCTCTACAACCCTTCAAAGTGTTTTAAGAACTACATTATTTGTACTATTCACTACCCATATGGGTTTACAAGATTTTCACAGAATCATAGAATACCAGGTTGGAAGAGACCTCAAGGATCATCTAGTCCAACCTTTCAAAGTGAAAATATAGTTTAAATTAGATGGCCCAGCACCATGTCAAGCTGCATCTTAAAACTGCCCAACGTGGGGGAATCCACCAATTCCCTTGGGAGGTTATTGCAATGTCTAATTGTTCTCATGGTGAAAAATTTTCTTCTGGAGTCCAACTGGAATCTCCCCAGGAGTAACTTGTACCCATTACCTTTTTTTTTTTCCACATGACTCCTTTTTAAAAGAGAGCCTCCATCTTCTTGTCAGCCACCCTTTATGTATTGGTACATGGTTATAAGGTCTCCTCTAAGCCTTCTCTTCTTAAGGGTGAACAAACCCAGTTTTCTCAGCCTTTCTTCATATGGCAGGTCTTCCAGTCCATTGATCATCCTTGTGGCCCTTCTCTGGATCCCTTCCATCCTGTCTGCATCTTTTTTTGTATAGTGGGGACCAAAACTGAACGCAGTACTCCAGGTGAGGTCTAACCAGCACTGAGTAGAGTGTTATAACCCTGTTATGTCTAAATTCCTTTAAGAACATAAATAGTGTCCCAGTTAAGTGTGATGAGACCACTATCAGTGGTGAGAATTGGAGAAATTAATGCTTTGGTAGTGGGTCTGCTTTGCTCAATGCCTCATACTGAGGAGGTCTCAAAACTCACACCTATTTGCCTTCAAAGACTGTGCTGGAGTTACATTTTAATCACACTATAATCACGCATTTTAATCACCAGTCTTTTTTTCGAGACCAGATAGTAATGACTCAACAAAAAAACATTGCAAAATCTAAATCTGGCTAAACTGCTATTCTTTTATTTGTACACAAAGAAATCCTTCATTTTCAAGACCATTCCCATTTGATGTCGAAACAGTTCAGACACATTTGTTCCCAATCACACTCATCAAAAGAGACACTAACAGGACTTTAAGATATCTTAACAGCTTTTAAAGTTAAAAATACAGGGGTTTGGTTCTTCAGTATATCCATTCAACATTAAACTATGTATCTGGTGATATACCACATACTTAAGCATCAGTCAGTATCTAAGAATGCAATATTGTCTTCCCCCCAGAATTTCCAGTTTGCTGGCCGCATACGATACTATGAGTAGGACACATGCACCCTGTCAGATGGAAGGGGGAAAAGGCAGGTGGTGTTCTCAAAGACTTGCTATGTATGTATACTATGTATATGCTGTATATGTGCCTGACCTGGACTTTCATGTTGAAAATCTCTTCTGCTCAAAAGCAAGGTTTTTGGTAGTGGGGAAATTGAGGGAAAGTTAGCCTAGCCATCTCCTTTATGCCATTGCTGGAAGGGAGGTCATGAGGCCACCATTAACTGGGAAGACCCAAGGAGACTTCTTCAGATCACTGATGTAGGAAGCATGTAAGTGCTCAGGGATGGAACACACAGACAGTGCTGCCTTGAAGAATATCTCATTTCCCTTAAACACGTTACTGCTACAGCCAGGGAAGTACATTCTTCTGTATTTTTGTCAAGGGTTGTGCCATTAAGCTTTAGGTCTGACCTAAGAAAGAAAATTATTAGGATATAATTTAAGATTGTTGTTTCACACAAGAAACTATTTGATCGTTATCTCTGTTATTTAAGCCTATAGAACATAAGAACATATAGAAGAATTTCCATTGGTCTACCTCCTGACATTTTTAGCCAGTGATGCCTTCTTGTAGGCTGGCCTCTGGTGTTTCTTTCCTGTCTGTCATCATCTTAGAAAAACCAGCTTTGTATTAGAAAACACGAATATATCACTTAAAAATGCAAAATGAGCAACATCTCTTTGATGGGCATGTGATCTGCAGTGAAGACGCTTTTTGAAAACGGCTCTGAGTGAAGCATCTGCTCTGTGTGAACTGAAGCACATGTGCTGGCAGTGGGGTTTCACAGGCATGTGCTGACAGCAGCAGCACGGTAACATTGAGGAATTTTGTCTATCATTCCCCAGACAGTGCTCTGTGGGACACACAACCCCTGCCTCTGTCTGACCATGTCTTCCCCAACTCTTTTTTGCCTTTTTTCTCTTGGAACCTTGAGCTCCTCGCCACAGCAGTACCTAGAGCTGAGCTTCTCTTCCTGCCCCTTATCTCCCCACCTAAATCCCAATCCTTGCTTCCCTTTCAGTCTCCCTCTCCTGGACTCTTTGTCAGAGCCTCAGAAACACTGGAGGGGCACCCCACCAGCCTGCAAGCACCTGGAATGCCCCTAGAGCATCCTAGCAAAGTTCAAAGGCAACAGGCTGACGTCCAGAGGGAAAAATTTGGCCCTAGGAGCTGGCAGTTGCAAGCAGCTGGAAGGAGGGTCTGATAACCGCAAACATTGAGCAACAAATAAGTGTTTCTAATCGTTGCTGTCACCAAACATCGTAAGAAGGGAATTCATAAGCTTCAAGAATTGTACAGAAAATTGCATTTTAAAAACTATTTTTATTTTAGGACTGTATTTCTGCAGATATTTACATGGGTAGCTTTAAGTATTAGAGCATTCTCATTCAGTAAGGCTATTCACTGGGCTAAAAACTTTGTAGCTTGGATTCAGCTCCCAGTTTGTCATCCTCTTATCATGACTAATCAAACCTTAGTTGGGGCTTCCAAAACTTAATTACACACAGCTGGGTTGTTGAGTTGTTTCATCTTTTTTTTTTTTCCTTATCATTCTTACACTGTTTGGAGAAAAATTATTATATTGTTAAACATTATTAAAAATTGTACTTAAAAAAAATTTTCCCCTCCATCGAAAGCTTTATTTTTATTATCACTGTAACTGTAGTTAAGTTGCAGCTACTCTGGTACAGAGTAATAAAATTATAATTCTGAACTGCTATTTTAAAAAGCATGAAAGAGAAATTATGTGCTTAAACGAACTCCTTGGAAGAATAATGTATATTTAAGTCTCCAAGAGCACTTCACTTTGCAACAGACAGTAAGTGTCTTATTGTTTATTCAACTAAGACATTCCCCCACACACTTCTGTCCTGTACTATTGCTTAATTTCAGTTTTGAAAGTTGTCATTTACCTCTGAACAGTCAAAAACCGAATCTTCAATGAAAAGCCAGCTGGTTATTTCTTGTGTAATGCCAGTAGTGCCTGGAACTCCAAATAACCACAAGCTTCAATATTTAGACTTTTTTTCTATGAAAATTGAAAGCTGAACCAAGAGGAAAAAATGACCAGGACTATGCTTTCAAATTCAACAACTGTGACATTTGTTCAATACGTTTCTAGGTCCAAATGCTTTCTTCTATTAAAAAGCCCTTTAAGAAAATTACTTTACAAAAATCTAATTTGTATTACAAATTCAAAAAAGTTTTTTAAAGAGGCCCTCCACTTGTCTTTCAAGCCCCAGTCTTTTGGGTGATTTCACATAGCTGTGGTTCTAACAAGGACGTAGAATAAGGGTTGCATTGCACAGAGAAGCTCCAGAGCCAATTTGCACCTGAATGAATGCCCACCTCAGTACTGGCATGTTTACCCGGCTAACTTCAAACAGCCCATGAAGGACACATTCACACTGCTGCTTACGCTCGCACTTGCATCTAAATTTGAGCTGTAACCTGCAGACTATGTAAACTCTTAAATCTCTTGCCTTTCTCAGGGCAGCTAGAACGCTCCAAGGGTTAGATGCTAGAGGAAAACCAGCATCCCAAGCGAGCTCACGCACAAGGCACATAGTAAGCTGTGCAGAAACCCAAGACATTATAAAAAGCAGCCTGAAAACTCCCGTGGTTAAGCTGTTTGAATGGATTGAATCGTGCCTATGCAATCGGGAGCAACACGAAAGCAGTTTAAAAAACCCGTTGATGATAGCAGATCAAATGGGATGCACACCTGTATTGAGCTGGGCACCACAGCGGCAGTTAGCTGATTGCACCTACTACTAACAACTGAGCTTCTCACACAGACAGGCTACCCGGACACAGAGGAGGTGTCACCACCACCAAGTTTCTGTACGGTGGCCATGCAGTTTTAAACACAAGCAGGGTAGAAAAGGCCACCCAAGAGAGGGGCTGTGATCCCTGTGGTTTGGTCGATATTGGGACAGCTGATGGAGAAGCTGCAGCTGCATTGAGACTTCTGCTGGCAGCAGCTTCTTGTACAATGCTCTCATACTAGGATAGACCTTATATTCTTAGGGAGAATGTGTAAATGAAGGCCAGTGTTTTGGAAATGGGCAGCTAGAAGGACACACATGAAAAGCAAGCAAGAGATATCTGACCCATCAAGATCTACTTCTGGTACCTCTGTTGTTCCTGCACGTTCAGGTGCTCAGCTTTCACCAGAGCCTTGCAGCACTGATAAACTACAGAGATCATCACTAGTACAGATTTCTAACCTTTTACTTTAATCTTTTCTGTGATATCTGTCCCAGTAATAATAGCCTAAAGCACTCCTTTTTCCTTACTCTTCTGCTTTCAACCAGAGTAATGTTGGTCTTTTTAATCTCTCCTTACACGGAAATCAAAACTTTCCTTAGGCTATTAAACTCCAATGGCTCAGATGATACTACTGCTGGCTTTGTTNTTTTTTTTTTTTTAAATCAAGGTGATCAAAACAGACTACTGAAGCCTAGCATACTCAAGCTGCATCTACACTGGGTAAAGCATGATCAACTTGGAGAAGAGTTGGTGTTGAGGACCCAGGGCCTGCCCATACCCATCGGGACATTTTACTCAAGAGAAGCTCTAGCCAGGCCCCGTGGGTGCAGGAGGTGTGCTCACTCCTGGGCACGTTTCAGTCTCAGACACCAAATGTAGTGGATTCAAGTGGGCAGCTCCACTTCAGGTGCACTCCTGGTCCAAACGAAAACTCCAATGAGAAGAAAGCGTTTTGCAGAAAGCTCCCAAACACAGCACCCAGCCAGATTTTTATGCTAATTACCAGCAAGATCTCGTGTCTTTCTTAAGCCACTTTGGTATAGCCAGCCTCAAGTCTGGCAAAATTGGTGCCTCCTCTTCCTCGGTTTCTAAACTAACATTTCCCCTTGAGAAGACTATCCTTCCTCTGAAAATTGGTGTCCCTTATTTTTAAAGAAATATTCCTTTACTCCCCTATTTGTCTGTGCTTTGCTGCTTTAGTGCAGCACACCGGTGGGGCACTTGGAACTCCTCTGGGATCTCTCCCCAACTGCCCCAGCATGCAAACTCCTCACAGGCAGCACACTGGCTGGGGCCAGAGCCTTTCCTGCACCTTCTGCAGTTTAGAGTGTGCCTTAGATGCTACCTCTAATGGTGGAAAGTGGGAAAAAAAAATAAAATCCAACTTTAGCTGTAGTCAAGCTGCAGGGTTGACAGATCTCAAATCAAAAGTGTTGGAACATTTGATGCTCTGCCTGAAGCCCTCGCTTCTGTAGGCTCGGAGTGATCGGAGAATTTGCTTTCATCTGGAAGACGGGAAAAAAACCCTCTAGTCTTTGTGGTTATGGAAGAAAGCCTGAAAATGTGACCCCACAACACCCCGGCAGCTCAAAAAAGTTAATGGGAAACGTGAAGACTTCAAACTCTTTTTTTCCTAATCTCATGACTCGAGGATCTGACTCATGATTTTTGAACGTTTAAGGCTGTCCATCTGCAAACTGCTGAGCAACTGGAGCACTTCGCCTCGGAAAGCGAGAGTCCGTGTGCCCGCAGCGCTGCCCGCAAGACTCTCCAGGCCTGCGCTGGCAGCCACCGCCACCCTGGCTGGGACAGGAGCCACCGGCTTCCTGGCGAGGGCCCGCGGTGCCCGAGAAGGGACGGGACCGAGCGCAGCTCGTCCTCCCCTTCGCGCCCTCGCTCCAGCCGCGCCCCAGGGCTGGCAAGAGGCTGCAGCCGGGGCTGGCTGGCTGCCTCCCGGTGCCCTAGCTGAGGTCGGGCCGGGGCAGCAGGGACGAGGGACCGCCGGGCACGCACCGGGGCGGGGAGCCCGCACCTCTCGCTGGGC
>VZZY01003928.1:47057-62249 GCA_013400335.1 Eurystomus gularis | reverse complement strand
GGGGAGCGCCGCGGTGCCCCGGCAGGCCGAGGGGTCGCGGGGCGGGGGGTGGCCGTGCTGCTCCCAGACAAAGGGCTGGGAGCGGAGAAGGCACCCGCTCAAAGTGGCTTGGGTGGGATAGAGACCTGTGTTGTCCTTAATTGTAGAGCGGGGGCGAGGACATGTCAGCTCCGCCAGCCCGGGCTCCAGCACCTTGGCCCGTACCTAGTCTGTCACCAGGTTTTGTTGCCCCTCTGTGTGACCGCGCACGCCGGGCTCTAATCGCAGCCTCCAGTGCGAAAAGTGCAATGGTGACTCTGGCTGGGTTCTTAGGTTCTTAGTAGTTAAAAAAAAAAAAAAAGTATGCTTATACTATCTCACTTCTAATTATTTGCTTTAGCAAAGTTTTAAATAAGCTCAAATTTAGGGCCATTTCCATGGCAAAAGGAAATCTGCATGTAGGTCTGCCTGTTCTTTTGAAGCAGCTGCATCTTGTCAGATTAAACGTGTCAAGCAAAGCCAGCGTAGACTGGCATGCAGTGGTGGTTTAACAGGTGTAGTCAATGAAGATCTGTGGGCAGAACGGCGCTCCCGAAGTAAGTGGATATTGCTTCAAATTGAGGCGCGTTAGGGCGGGTTGGCAGCAAAGGGAGGCAATGAACAGGTGAGAAAGGTGTCCCAGTACAGTGTCACAGCTGTGCACGCAGGGAACCTCGCTTGGTTGGTGATACTTATTTTTTGTATCCTGGAGCTATCCCTACTTACTCTGCCCATGGAAGGTGTAAAATGGCATAGTGATGGTATTTGTGAGTTGAAGTTAACCTTTCCTGTTTTTATTGGCATGCTTCGAGTGGCTTCTTTCCAACAGGAAAGATGCTGGAACACACGTTTATGCTCTTTCTTTACAAAACACTAAGGTATTGGACACATCAGTTGCTGAATCAACAAAGACAACAGAAGTTTCTGTCCTGGCATTTCTCTGAGGACTATTGTGCTGCCAAACTCTCTTTATTTTCTTAGGAAGATGACTGAATGTTTTAATTTGCGGTTCATGTGAATGTCAGTCTTCAATTAGTTTGCAGAGGATGCTAATATCCTGTCCTTCTCTTTCTTCCTAAAAGGCCAAATGTAACTTCTCTAGTCTCAAAAAGTCCATTTTTTTTTTGCATATAATCTTCAAGTTGGCTGCACAATAGCCTGCTTGTTTCAGCTTTCACTCATTTGAAAGTCCAGTTTTCTTCTTATGCTCTCCAAAGAGCTTAAATAATCAGCAGCTGTGTTTGTAAACTCTAAGTTAAGGTTTCACAGTCTATTTATTTCGATTGTTTGTTTTTTAATAGAGAAAATGTGATTTTTCTTTAAAATCTTTATTCTCTCTATGAAATCTACTGAACCTGTAAATAGATATTTTCTTTAATGGTACTGTGTTGGTAGGTAACTGTGTTCATTAGGTACAGAATGCCATCAGGTAAACTAAAATCTCCATAGGATGCATGTGTATGTGGCCCTCTTGAACACAGGTTAGACAAGCACATACTTCAGTCAGCTGTTGCCAGGAAGTTGACACTTGACTATTTCATAGAAAGAGCCAAATGCTCTATTTTGGCTGCATACAAAATGCTTATTTTCAGTAGTAGATTGCTACCTAAACATAAAAAATAGTCTGACTGGCTCTTGAATTCATAATTCTATAACACAGATGTTTGTAGTGTAGAACATCAGTGCTTCATAACTCAAAGACTGTGGTGAGCACCACATTAAATAGAAATAATTTACGTGCCATAAATAAGAGTTATGCCATCAATACTTGATGGTAGGCAATAAAAATAAAGACAGTATTCCGCATGTGAAAATGTCATTGGATTAACTGTCTCCTTAGCATAAGGAAGGCAACTGAAAAGTACCTGAATATTTAAAATACTTCAAAACATTTGAAGCAGCTACTGTATGACCTGTAACTGTAGTTTCAAATCTTGAAAGGATGCCTGTGGTCTTTTTTTGTTATTCCATTCAAAGCCCATGATGCACTGACAAAATCTCTCCAATGGTACCATTCTGAGAAAAGTCCATTTGACCTTCAAGAATGTGTGAGATATGCACCTTTTGGAAGTTAAACTTTAAAACTTTCTCTCAAGGACTAAAGAGGAAAATACAGTCTTTGAACTCTTCAGTGACTCTTTCTCATCAGGTTCTTCTTCCCCACAGCTGCTTCCATCTCTTCTGATTTTCCGAGCTGTGAAAAACCGTGTAAATCCTTACCCTGTTGGGCTTGGGCAGAGCACTGCTGACCATCCAGTAGTGCTGGGTGAGGGTGCAGACATACAGATACACATACGGAAATCACTTGTTTCATGTTTTGGGTACATGAAGATAAGATCAAGTGGCACTGCACAGTGTAAGACTGTTGTACTCGTGTCTATACACTTTTGGTAGACACGGGAAAGGAAAAACTTATCTATGATAACGTTAATGAGAAGTGGTAATACTGCATTAAAAAAGAAACTGCGCACTGGAACAAGATATTGATGTGAAGGGACTGTGAACCTTGAGAGAGATGCCATCAAAGTCACTGAAAGACTATGTAATATTATAGAACAGTTTTTAAAACTTGTATGAGAGTTAATTGAATGAAAACCAATATATATGTGTGGTATGCTTATAAACATTTGTATTTATTTGGATTAAATATGAAGAGATGGAAGTCTGGTTGGTTGGGGAAGGGGTAGCTCTTCTCGAAGTTGTGTTGTAGAGCAAGGGGTACATATGTGGGTGAGGCTTGTGAGTTGCAGCATTTCAGAGAGAGACAGTCCTTGCCAAATTGTGTTTATACCATAAATAGACAAAGGATAGGGGACAAAACTGAGGGAAGTAAATATTTAAGTTTGCTTAGAGTCATGTGGCAGGCTTTAAAAAAGTCTGGCATTGCAGTTAATCACTTGATTCCCACTCATAGCTCCTATCCATCAGACCAAGCTGCAAAATGGTCAAGAAACAGTCTGCAGGCCCCTAAGCAGCTGGTGTTCTGCATTGCCAAGGGTGGGGCCCATTGTGTCAGCTGAGGGTTTTTTGGTTGGAAAAAAAAAAACATTTCTGACCAAGCTGTATTTTTTAAATACAGCTTGCCATCTGCCTATTAAACTTAGGTGGCGATTTGTGTAGAAGTACGTACGGGATCCACTTGTGTGCTTCGTTCTGTGTGCACTGCTCCCTTGGAGCTGAGGGCACTGGCAGCGAGCTTGTGGTGAGCACAGATCTAGGTGTTGTGCATGCTGTCGAGGCACAGAACAGAAAGGCGGTGGCTGCCCTCGAATCGCTTGCAGCTCAAGTACGAGACAGAAACCAACACATGTATACAAGCAGATAAGTGCGTCCTAAGGCACAGCTTTATCCAAAGAGCTGTGCTTTAGATGGGTTGGCTCCCTCTAAATAAGCTCCAGTTAGCTGGATGGTTGCATACGAATGAGTAAGACTTCCAGCAGCAGAGAAGAGGTATAGAAATGACATTCTCAAGTGACCTCAAATGCAACAGATACGTCATGTTTATATCAATCAATAACGTTAATTCATTCACCAACACCGCTTTCATATTTTCTCGTGTTAAGTGGGCCATTTTCACAAGCTGTAGTAATTCCCTACTGAAAGCTCTCACGGCTTTAAGCATTATCAAAGCACTACACTTCTTTCTGCATGGTCCTTGAGTAATCATGTCATCGCATCCTCCATGCTAGGCCTTCTCAGACTGCTCACTCTTCAGCAATGCCTGGGGCCTTCAATGCGACTGAAATCTCCAGGGTGAGATCACATAAAGAGTGATATTAAGACCATTTTTGAGAGGTGCTTTTGATGAGTTGCTCAGCTGTCCTTTCTCTTGCAGTGAAATACACCTTGCTAAAGAGCACAGGCAAGCTAGCTGCATATAACAGCTTGGGTAATTAAGAGGTAGGCAAGCACTGGAGATGGTACAGGAGGTGCAATAGAACGATCAATGGCAGTTATTCCTCACGCCTCCAAGCTGCTGTATCCTTTTTACTGTTGGTCCACTGCAGTAGTAAATGCAGCAGACATCAACATCTGGAGTGTTTAAATGCAGTGGTTATAAAAACTTGTGCTTGAGATTGCCATCAGTACAGGTGGGGCTTTTATCTGTGAAAAGCATGAATGAGCGTATAATGTGGAATATCAAAACCAGCCATTTTTAAAACAATTTGGAAAAGTCAACATGTACTCTAGTCTTCTCATCTCTCAGACGGTTGAGACCAATAGTTGCAAATAAACAGGAACATTAGTGAAATACATTGTTCTTCTCCTGCTTTCGAGATATCAATGGGATGGGTATCAATGGAGTCAAACTTATGGCTAATGAAGGTACAGGGAATAGGTGTTGGCTTGCTCTTGTTGCATTCAAGCTTAGGCAACTTGCATAGGCTTACTTGCTTTTCCCCATTGGAGATGCTTGTGTAAAACATCTACAACTGAGGTACTGCTGTCCATTGATTTACAGGAAGAATGGAGTTTGGAGATGGGCATGGACTTCAGCCCGCACTGTCAGATGTCTTGATGCACAGTCGATAAACCATAACTGACTGACGGCCAGAGAGTGTTTGAGGAACACTATTTACTTGTATGTGCTGTAAAGAAAGAAATGATGAATCCTGTATTCTTGTGGTTTTTGACTCCACGCTGGAATTTCTTGCTATTCAGTTACCACAGGCAGACCATCTCAGAGGGGGTCACTGAAATAATTGCTGAGGCACTAACTAGGTTCTCTGGTAGCTTGTAAGGTATATAAAAATCTACTTACGTTTTAAGGTGCTAATGAAGTGTTCCTAACTCTTCAGACCTTTACTGTGCTGCCATGTGTTAGATTAGGTAGTGTAAGGGTCCAAAGACCATCTTCCTTGGGAGAGACTGTTTCCAAGGGATGGGTGTCCAGCCACTAGTGTGATTGTTTGGAGTGCAGAGCAATGAAGAAGCAAAAACCTACACTCCCATCCTTCCCTACCTCCACACCCATCACACTACTAACCTGTTGTCTGAAAAGCGTATCAGTAATCCAATACTCCATGAAACTGTGATGCATACTGTATTGTAATACAAACTGTAATTTACTATTGTCAGTCTTTGTGTCCTTCATGGCATTTTTTTGAAGCTTCTGAAAGTGTGAATGTTTTTTCCTGAACTGGGGTAACAAATTACATGTTCCTCTAAATACTTGACTAATTTTGCTGCTTCTCAATTTTTATATATTATTTTTTATTAATTTTCCGTTTCTAGTTATCTTATATGTTAAAAATTACGGTGTGCTGGGTATTACCTTTTTCACAAGGCATTCGCTTAAATTTTTTAGTGCAGCAAATGTGCAGCTCAGCATACAGGACATGACTGGCTGGCATTTCTCTGCTACTGTTTCTAACTATTGATTATATTTAAAGGATGACTGTTAAGGTTGTTCAAACTGAAAGTTTATGCTGCAGTACCTTGAAAGTGGCTCCATATTATAGATTTTAACTTGAACAATTCTGATCTTTCCTGTAACTTCAAGTATCCACTTAGGAAAGTGGCTCCATATTATAGATTTTAACTTGAACAATTCTGATCTTTCCTGTAACTTCAAGTATCCACTATGCCAGAGTTTGAAACCACTTCAGCTTGTCACTTGGCATGTCTTTACATGAAGAGAGAAAGGTTTTTTGTATTTTTTGAGAGACCCCTGGAAATTAATTTAATTTCCCCAAGTTAATGCATAGGGGAAGCTCAGCTTTGCCAATATCTTCCTCTGGTTTGCCTGAACAATCTTGACAAGATTTTGTTGTGCTTGAGGAAAGAAATAGTGTCTTTGCCATGTACATGATGCACAGAAATGTGGAAGAAGTAGTTACATGGAGAGTAAAGCTCTGTGAAGTGCAACATCAGGGTGATAAATCCTTCCCCCAGCCACCATTATCTCTAACTAGTGTTTCTTGGCAGCTGCAGGGATTTTCCCTGAGAGAAGCATCTAAAATTACATCCCCCATCTTCTATTCTGTGAAGATGGAGGGAGAATGCGTTTAGCGTGGGAGCACATTAAGAGCTTGCTACCAGCATGCCAAAGTGAGTCTGTCAGAGTACCTTGGTGCTGGACTACTGTTAAAATGAAACTTGTCTACTAAAATTCTTATTTGAGGAAAAAGTGTTGCTCATGGTTTTTTCTTGTTTCCTAAACAGAAGTTACTGGACCAACTGTGCTGCAGTTCCCCGGTTGGCTGGCTGGCCTTCATCATCAACTCCCGACTTTTATTTTTAGTGCTATTTTTGTGCTTTCTTCTCTAGCACTTAGCAGATGCTACCTTGCAAAAGCAGCTACTTCATGTTCCTTTATGTCCTTCTCAAGAACATGTTACTTTCAGGAGTTGTACTTTCCCTCCAGGAGACATTGGACAACTGTGGCCTGGTTTTGCCCATCAGGATGGGGTCCTTGTTCTCTCCCTGTCTGTCCTGGGCTTCCTCCTACCCATCTGTGCAGCCTGACTTCTGGCATGTAAGACCTTGGGCAGGATCCTTGCTTCAATCCCTGTTTGTTCAGGTGCTGATGTAGTAGGGCCCAAGTCCGGGCCCTGGCCAGTGCTCCTGGGCATGTCTGCAGTACAGGGGAGATTTCCAAAATGGCTTTCTCCCAAACCTACTCTTGTTTCTGTTTTGCACTGCTGGAAATGTCCCCTCGTCTCTCACCCGGGCAGCAGTTTTCAATTCTTTTCTACTCTGCTGCTTGCTTTTTTTAGCTTAGCTCTTGACTTCGAGGAGGGCTGCCCAGCTCGACTACCTGTGTGTGAGTAACATAGTGGCTTCATGTGTAATCTCGCAGTGGGATGCTGCAAGCCTCCATGGAGAAGGAAGCCGCTGGTGAGGCCAAATCAGGATGTGGCTCACATAAATTTATCTACAATGCCTTCCTTTACCCTCTCGTGTGAAATAAGCATCAGGGGTAGGACCCTTTTTATTGCTTTGGATGGTACTCTGTCAGCTGGCTTTCTGTGGGTCTTCACTGCTCTGGTTTCAGCTGTCGAACCTTAGCTCAATAGTTGGGAGAGCTGCTGTCCCTCCTGGCAGCATGCAGGGCAAATTACAGGCTCTGTGCTGGAGCACTGAGCCTTTGCCAGCCTGCACAACTCGGGCTGGGGGCAGTCGGGTGTTTTTGGCAAAGGTTTTTGCCATTTGAGCAGATACAATTTGTGTAGCTTCACAGTTTTTGCTTACTCGATGAAACTGTGTCTTCATCTGAGGACAGATGACATTAGTGGGGTTTAGGTTAGCTGCTTTGAGAGACCAAGTTTTGCTCAGTGCATAGATCCCAAAAAGAAGAAAGAATGCTTGAAATTATGCATGTTCTGGGTTGCTTTTGTGATACAGGTCATTATAAGCTATTTTCAAGGGGGAAAATATCCTCCACAAGCACAACATGGAAGAGGTGTATCATAGAGGTTCTTGATTGCATTCATTTGAAACTGGTGAGTATCTACATATGTATATATATGTCTTTGATTTGTATAGTCTGAATTGTGGCGTGCAGCTGTGTCTTCAGAGATGCACAGAAGAAACTTCTGCAGCTTCACAGGAAAATATATAACAATACATTTTAAGTTATTGCTGTCTTTTTGCTCCAGATCTTGCAGTGGTTAAAAATATACATGTGTGAGAATAACCCACGTATTCAGTTTGGGTCATTTAGAAGTTTGTGTTTTATGGAAAGTTTGTTTTGAAGATTCTGAAATTACTGTGGTGTTGTTACAGAGGGAAGCCCTTTTTTTCCAGTTGTGTAAAATTTAAAATTTGTCGTAACTCTGAATAGACAGGTTTTTGTACAATTTGAGCAGTGTAATTGAAGACATCTGATTTTATTCTTCTACTTCTCGCCCTCCTCTTATTCTTTTCAGGAAATGCCATTGGCATTCACAGTACTGGATTTAGACATGTCATACATACATCCACTAAGAATAGCATTGCAGTTTGAAAGTAGTCATGTCTTCAGGCTTCTCCAGTAGTGCCTTGTCATGCTGCATGGTTTACCCAAAGCCTACACTTAACCAGTGTGGGCTGGCAACATGAGTCACTTAGCAAAGTCGGTCTCCTTTTAAGCTGTACCATGAGACTCTTAACCTGCTAGGGTCTGTGGTCCATCCAGGTGTCCCTCAGTGGCCTTTTGCCAGGCTTCCTGAGGCTGACTGGCCAGATGGGGGGAGATGCTGCTTCCAACTCCTGCCTCAGTTATGAGCCTCTGCCAATCACTTTTCTTTAGGGCTGTCAACTTTAGGGCAGTGCAGTTAAAAATAATTACTTGATTCTGCCTGTCTTGAGTCCATCCATTGTGGCTCTCTAGTTATACTGTGTTACTTGTGAGTAAAACCGGCCAAAATTAACATGCCTCTATCCAGCTATTCTTGAAGATTAAAAACATGTTTGCTCGCAGACATTCACTGTTCTAAGCTGCCCAGAGGCAGATACCAGAACCAATACGCCTGGCACTGAGTTACAGTAGCAGTGAAATGTTTAAATAAAAAAAACCAGCCTAACAAATAATAAAAAAGTCTTTCCCTTACATTCCTTTTCTGGTAAAGGATTGGATGTGAGTGTCCTATGCTCAGAGGGGATACCTTTCTTATTACTGTAGTAAGGCAAAAAGGGCTGACTTGCTGAAGGATTTTTTTTTGACATCTGACAGGTGGTTTGCTTCAACTTCATATCACTGATTTCTTTTTGTGACAGTGAGGCAGGTGGTTAACTTGTGTCTGCGTCCCCTTTGTAATATGGTTTGTCTGGAGAGCTTTCACTGAAAACATGCCTATAAGGAGCAAGTACTATTACTGCTATTGCGTGTACAGTGTGTCATATTAAGGAAAACTGTGTGAGTGTGTTTAGCTGTGGAACTGCTGCAGTTTGCTCTTGGGTCTCTTTGAAGCTGAGAAGGGGTGACCTATGCCTGATTATGGTTCTGGGCATACCTTTGTGCTCTTCTGCCTAGCCTTTCCATTGCCCTCATTACTGCTTCAGTTACTGTGTTAGGCTGTGTTTCCATTTCGGTAGGTTATCAGGGACCACATTTGGAGTTTCTGCTTGGTACTTGGCATGTATCATAATGAAAGAGGAAATATGTGTCTGGGAGAAACGGGAGATAACTGTAACTGTGAATTTAGTTTGAGTCTAAGGAGATTTCTGGTCAAACGCACCAAATCCTGAGTACGTCTGTAATAAGGAAAGGCAACTTTTGTACAAATGCCAGCTCTGCTGTTGGTATCACCGGGACCCTTTTGTCCTTTCCACCAGCACACTAGAAGCTTGCAGTGGTTAACCAGATGACAATTTGTAATCTCTTCAGAAAATACGAACACTGGAATTGTATAGCTGATAATCCTGTTGGAGGAGTAAAACGATTTGACAAAACAGATCAGTGCAAAGGAATTGAAAATAAATTCTCCGTCTGAGTTAAAGTATTTCCCTATTTCTAAGCCCCTCACAAGGAGAGTGGGGTTTGGTTTATTTGCAGTGGGTGAATGTCATCTCTAAAGCACAACCTTGGGCTCTTTACTCTTCTGCCTTTGACAAAGCTATTCTTTGTTGCACAAAGACAATGAGAAGGCAGAGTTGGGAACAAAAAAAATTCATATTGTAGTATGTGACACATGGGAATAAGTAAAGTCATGTATTATTAATGATTTTTGTGGTGTAGAGCCTGCTGGTTCTCAGGGTTCCAGTTCAGAGAAAGCCACGTCCTCCAAAATGTTCTCGGCCTTTCTTAGATGAAGGCACCATGGTAAATGGGACTGACAAATGGCAACAGAAGCGTGCACAAGGAAGACATAAATAAAACTTTGTGGCTGCTTAGATTAGTTATTGCACAATTTAAATAAACTTCAACTGAAAAGCCCTGCGCACCAGTGCTGTTCAACAAGCTGGAGGCTCTTATCACCCTTCTCCTAAGCCCTTGTGAGACCTGATGCACCAACTTAGGTTTTGGATTATATTTGCTTAAATGGTTATGTTAAAACTGTCCTATTTAGTTTCTAGTCACTCTTAGTTTCTATTGTGGCAGGAGCTGTGAGTAATCCCTGCCATTGCAGTAAGATACTCAGTGTGTGTATGTGAGCATGGGAGGAGGAAGGCTTGGCTGGCTCTGCAGTACACAGCAGCTTAGAAGTTCGTAGAGGATTGCATCTCTTTGAGGTTTTTAGCTGTCAGCCACCTGCAGTGAGAGTGCTCCAGCCCTGTAACAAGCTCCTGAAAATTTCTCAAGGCTGGAGCAAGCTTTACATCAGGGGACTGGCTGATGGACTGGTCCTGCTAACAGCTTCTCACCAAGGCAGTGGGTTATCAAGGGATGGTTGGAACAACCTGTAATATAGCTGCTTTTTCCCAGAAAATTATTTCTCTTCTCAGAGTGAGCTGGGTGAGGGAGTTGGACCCAGGGAGCTGATTATCAGGTCTTGTTGGAGGTTGCCCTTGGCCTGATTTCTTACTGGCAAATGTTGACTTGTCTCAGGCTGCTGTTGAACCGGTGCCTTTGCAAACAAGAGATGCTGAAGAGCCATCCCGCTGCAGAGGGGCAGAGCAGCAAGAGGCAAATGACTGGATAGCTGTCATGTACAGCTATCCTTGCCTTCTGCTAGAAGTTTGTCCTAAATGTAATGTCCCATTTTCTTTGATGTAAGTTGGCCAGTACAGGGCTATATATAAACAGTGGGGGAGTGGGACATTGTCTTTTGTACACAAGACACACCACACTGTGGAACTGACTGTACAGTGTGTTTCCAGTTTTGCCTGTCATAGTAAAATTTCATAAGAAAGATGGGAAAGTGAAAAAAATCAACAGAACTCGAAAGCACTTTTGTAGATAGGTAAGTGTGTGGATCCTTTGGTTATTATTTGGTCTATCTGCAGTGGAATTCCATGTCAGATCTTTTGCTGTTTTTTAATGGCATGGGATCAGATGTGCAAATGGAAGGTAAGAGCACTAAATCAAGGAACCTGAGCATTTGATTTTATATTTGTATTTGAGTGGTCCAAAAGCTGTGTAGGTTTCCTAGCTGGAGAGATTTTATTTTGTGACATGTCATGCCTGCTAGAGATACATAGAAAACTGCAGCGTTGATATTTTTCAATTATTTTTTTAAAAAGTGGTGGGGTGGAGGGCTTTCAAATTTCTCATTTCTACATAGAAGACTTCAGGGTTAGGGCTGTCCTGGTGCTGTGAGGGCTGCCAGTGGGACAGGGACCTTCCCCAGCAGCCCAGAGGCAGAGCAGAGCTGGGATGAGGACCAGCTCCTGCTGCAGCGACATGGTTGCTCCAAGGCCAAGCCAGAGGCCCCGATGGGTGAGAGGCTGGCAGGGTTGGAGCTGGTGTGAGTGTTACAGGGACTGATATGTCTCACATGTTTGACCTCCAGCCGGATTTAGGCTAAAGTTCCTCATTATTTACAGTGTATTAATTCTTAGTAACAATTTAGGCAGTGGTTTCATTTTTCTGTGAGAGTACTAGCCTAGTACTTTTTGTGTGGATTATTAATTTATTTTTTTTTTTCCTCCAGCATGTGTGACATGCTCCATTTTTACATCTGTATCTCAAGTCTGTATGACAGATTTGCAGGTTGTCAGTCTGCCTTTAATGGCAAGCCCTGAAATCTCATGAGTCAGTTTTTCAGACTTTGATGCTTCTGGGAGGAAGAAACAATGAGAAGTACGATGGAATCCCTATCCGGTCTTTATTAGACAAAACAACTAATCTTTGCTGTATGTCCTCAGTTTCTTTGAATATTTTGACACTCCGGAGAAACTGGATGTGACAAGAATACAAACAAATACAACAAATCTATAATTCTGTTATTGAAAAACGTCTATTCTGCTACAAGTTTGGCTGTTCTTTCAGAGAGCCACTAGTTGCCATCTTCAGGACGTTTATGAAACAATTTTTCAGTACTAAACTGCCTTTGTGGACAACTAAAATTCATACAACTGGCTATTAAAGGATTATATCCTAATTATATTAAGTGAACCCTGACCTCTCTAATTCGAAGCTGTCTGCCAGCTTGCTTGCTGGAGCTGGTCATTCCTGCCAGATGTTGTTCACTAGTGCTAGGCATCAGCACCAAATGCAGCACAACGTTTTATTTCCCTGCTTAGCCCTGATGCTTCCCAGCATGCACTGTCATGGTGTCAGGAGGCTGGGGTTGGACCTGCTGCTGCATTTCCAGGAGCTGAAGGAGATGAGGTGTCATCCTTCTTGCTGAGGACCACGTTGCTGACCTCAGTCTCTCAGTATCTGCTCTTGGCCTTGCAGGATGAAATGGATGGGGAGAAGGAAAGGGGTGCTGCTAGCAATTTGGTAATGATGTGGTGCAGGCAGGAGGAGGAGAGAGATAGGCCTGTATAGTCACCATCTCTGTTGCCCTGCACTAGCTAGGGATGCACTTGTGGTGTCTGCTTTCTTGGGTCACTTGCTGCTTGACTGAGCAGTGTGGAGGCTCTGCTGAAGCTGGGACCAGGTTGCCAAGGGAGAAGGAGAAGCCTTCAGTGTTTACTGCAAGGCCTAGGAAAAAACGTGTTTCCATTCTGCCTTCAAGCTCAAACCTTTTGAAAAACCTACAGGCTGGCCGTGTAGGCATTCCTCTTCTCTCCAGAAAGGTTTCTTTTAGGGTCCCATTTTAGGTGCTCCAGTCACCTCTGCTGTTTCTGGTGTTGGCAGTGGATTTTCACCTCCCTTTTCTGTCTCCTGAAGGAGCAAAGGGTAATTTCTGGAAACACGGCTTAAGTGTGTTTGGGTCATTAATTTGAAGTTATAGTGGTATTACCAGGTGTCTCTTTGCCTTAAACCAGCAGTTATGGTTCCAAAGACTGAGTAAATTTAATTTTATGCTGATTACTTTTTATTTACTTTCTGGTTTGGGGCACTTAAAGTTTCTGAGCGTTGTCTTTGGCAGTATGGCTATTTATTTATTTATTTATTTTTAACATAAAGGTAATGCTTCTCAGGAATCATGTAATTTCAGCAGACGTAATATGAAAGAATCACCAAAAGATGAAAGTTTATTGTATCAAAAGCCATCAGTACAATATATTCTTTTGTAATGCATTTGTGACTTCTGTAATACACATGTATCATTAATGAAACCGGAGCAATCTAAGCCAATATCCTTATAAATGACCTTGGTAACCACACTTTCAGAAGGAAGCTTGTTTACCCTTTTGTTTTCAATGGAAGTGAGAACTTTCTGATTGGGAGTTGCCACTGACATGAATATTAATGAAAAATGAGCAAGGATTTGGAGGGAGTATCTCAAATGTTCTTTTAAAATCTAATCAGGATTATTTTATGCTGGCTGTAGCAAAAGAACTTTTGAATCTACCTTAGCATATGATTAACATCCTTCTAAACAAAATAAGCAAGCCAGTTCTCATCAGCTGGTTTATACAACTTCTGTGGTTTTGCATGTGAACTCCATATTAAATACTCGTCGTTTTGAGGTTGTTTTTAATACTAGTATTCAGAAATAATTTAAAATCCTACCTCCTGAGTCTTGACAGCAGTTATGCAGTTGTTTACTTTTTCCTTCATTGATTAATTTGCTATTAAATTTAACTTCCTCTGCACCTCTTTGGTTTTTGTTTGTTGTTTTTTTGACCTCCCAACAGCCCTACATGGCCCTGAGTTGTTCCTCCAGGTCTGTCTCCATGTTGTAATGCCTGCTTTTTCTCCTTCATGCTGTCCTTGAAAGCACTAGTAAAGCATGAGTAGTCTTGGAGTCCTTAGAAGTCTATTTTTCTTCCAAGAAGGGAGTCCAGTATTAATACCAACAGTCCTTAATGCTTTTGTCTCTTTGTAGGGTTTTTGCAGGTCTTATGGATAAAATAAAAATTTTCTAGAGTGGGGACTTTGTAAACAATATTAATGCTTCTGGTTTCTCTAAAAGGAAGCTGCTCATGTGGAAGTGAGACATAAAGTATGCTGTGACAGACTTCTCCTGGTCTGCAGTCGTATTTATTCATAAGAATGCAGACTGACAAGTTGAAGCTAATTTGGGGAGAAATCCTTCTTGAGCCAGTTGAGGGTAATGAGCCACAACAGAGATTTTTTTAAAGTGGTGATTTAAGCGAATAAGGTAAAGAAAAGTTGTGCAGGGGAGAGGTCCTCAAGGGAGCTTGCTGCTAGCATAGAGTTTACAGTAGTTCTGTGTCACTTCTAACACTGTGTGACTCCAGTTGCTCAAATGCAAGAGGAGATCACAGTCAGTAACTTCACATTTTTCCACTCCCCCTCTGTTTTCTAGGAACTTGTTGGAGAGTTTCCTATGGAGTACAGGCAGCTCCTGATGCTGTGTTGGTGTAGTGTGTGATACTTAAAGCTGAGATTTTTTTTTTCCTAGGGAACCTTTCTTTTAGTCTTCTCATAAAATCTGAAAAATATTTTTTAAATGGCAGAGCCTCAGAAATAACACGTGACTCAAGGATACAGAGAAGAAAGCAATGTATCTGGTGCTGTAGTATTAGAAGTTAGATACTGAGATGTGCCAGTTTCCAGTGTCAGGATTTAAAAAAAATATTTCTTCCATCTGTCACCAATTCAAAATAGATCAGGATTAGTTTTCAGTCTCTTCCTTTGGAAAGTTATCCCAAAGTCCACTGGAACTTGTAATTAAGGATAATTTCATCTTAAATCTGAAAATGTCTGAAGGGGTCCTACAAGAAGGCTGGGGAGGGACTTTTTACAAAGGCCTGTTGCTATAGGACAAGGGGTAATGGGTTCAAACTGGAAGAGGGTAGATTTAGATTGGAAATTAGAAGGAAATCTTCACTCTGAGGGTGGTGAGACACTGGCATAGGTTTCCCAGGGGTGTTGTGGATGTTCCATCCCTGGAGGTGTTCAAGGCCAGCTTGGATGGGGCCTTGAACAACGTGGTCTAGTGGGTGGTATCCCTGCCCATGGCAGGGGGGTTGGAACTAGATGATCTTTGAGGTCCCCTCCAACCCAAACCATTCTATGATTCTATGAAATGTTCTTTATTTAATTAACCAGTTACTAGTAGTTCTGCCTCTTTTTAGTTACTGGTAGTAATACCTCTTTCTCGTCCCTTACTGGCCTTCTATAGGTGGCCTCCTGTTTTTCTGCCATTTCAATCTGTTCGTAAAATGTAGGCCTACATTAAATACCCTGTAGTATCTTAATATAAGTGGGGGGGGGGGGGGGGGGGG
>VZZY01003928.1:0-47039 GCA_013400335.1 Eurystomus gularis | reverse complement strand
GGGGGGGGGAAGCATATTAAAGGATATTCATAGAAATGATTTATCTCGATCTTAAAATATAAGTCATCTATAAGTGAAAGCATCTGTTCATCTCTTCAGAGTCCCAGAGTGGCTTTTCCATCTTGCAGCCTTCTAGTGCATCTAATGGTGCGCTTGCCCACAGGGTACCCTGCCCTCTCATCCGTGCCCCACTGAAGGAGCCTCTGAAGCATCTTGCTTATGTAGGGCTTTATGTGTAATTCAGGCTTGATTTGTTATAAACTCAGTTTCATAAATTTAATTTAAAAAGTCTAAAAAAAAAATCTCCAGTTGCTTCTGCTAAGCATAGAATGTAGCAATGGCCTGTGAGAGCCCCTTGTGCCAGAAAAGTTTGTGCCACAAGTGGGGGCTGGTCATCAGGATCCGTTGTCCTGATGGAGGTGTGCCCTGCCATCAGGGATGGAAACCACTGAGGCATTAAAGCGCATTCGTCTGAACAGGGTTTCATCCCAAGGCCTGAGATAATCTTTCACCCTTTCAAGTAGCCTGGAGACAGAATAGTCAGTGTGACTATTGCATGAGGCTGGCTGTTGACTTCACTGGTACACAGCTTATCCAGTTTCTTGGAGGGCTTCAGCCATCCCAGCTCTTAGGAAACTATGATGTGACCAGGTATGCACAGCTGAATGATGCTGTCAACAGACCTGTGTTGCTTTCTCTGAGTAAAGTGAAAGCTCTCAAGGTCCCTGCCAGCCCATCATTTCTTCATGATTCCAAAGTCACGTGTCAGTTTGATTTTTAGGGCATGTAAGTAAGATCCATCAGCAGCACAGCTTTGGAAATAGAGTGCCTCTGGGCACTGGTGACACATGTCTCTAGGGGGCCATGCAGTCTCCGGAGTCCTGGCAGAAGAGAAGGGGTTGCCAGCAGGATGCAGGTGGGCAATTCTCAGCTCAGGCTTCTAAACCACCAAACATACATCAGCAGTAGAAGTGCTGTTGGAAGCTATCCTAGAAAACAGAGGGCAGGTGGAGATGTGGTGCATGGTTATGAAAAGGCTGGAATTTCCTTAATTGCCTGGACCTTTGTGCTTAGGTAGATTAGGCTATTGTTGTCCATTTGACCAGTGACAAAGCTGTGAATAACTGCAATGAGATGAGCTGGTGTCATGACAGGATAGGACAGAGTCGGGGTTTAGCTGTAGACAAGTTTTACTGGTGGATGATCTTGTGTGAGAGCGGCAGAGAGACCAGTAACACTTAGAGATGTCCAGAGCACGGGCAATGTATGGACAGCCTTTGGAGACTCTCTTGTCGTTTGTCAGGCACAGAGTGGAAATTCTTCTATATTAAGAGCTGTCTGTATTTTCCATGCACAACCCAGTAGAGGCTGTAAATAATGAAGGCTTTGCTTTACTAATATGCTTAATCTCTGGTTTAGACCATGTATGTACTCAAAATGACAATTATATTATTATACAGTAATGCAGCTATGGTTGCAGTGTTTTATGTAGATGTAGTGCAGTGTTTACCCTCCTTAAACCTATCGGTTAAAGAATGTACATTTTGTTCAGCTGAATTGATTTATGTTTTAGTGTTCACAACACTTTCCATCTTTTCTTTGGTAACAGTCTGTGGTACTGTGACTGTTCCTGATCATAAAGAGAGATGCTTCAATTAGGTTTTTTAGCATTACATATTGAAGAGTTCCTTAGGCAAAAATCAAACTTTGAGTTCCTCATGGCCTGAACAAAGGAAATATTTTTCTCCAACCTCCTCCCTGTTGGTCTCCTGCTAGCATAACTAGCTGCTGTTCCAAAGGTTCAGGGATTTCTTTGTCTTTTGGGGGTTTTTATTTTGTTTTGCTGGATTTCTGCTTATTGCAAGATGCTTAGCGGATGGAGCCCTTTAAAATGGAGGGCAAATGCTCTTGGGCCATCTCTTGCCAGCCTAAAAAAAAATCACAGAAGCTAACTTCTTCCTCTTTCTATGCACCTAGTTATTTAAATGTTCAATTTGGCAATGAGTCCAAACAAAAAAACCCCTCACTGGTTGTGCTGAAAATCAGAATTTCATGAGAGCACTGTTCATGGATGTAATGTTCTGAGTTTTCCCTTTGAGCCAAGCCCCCGGCTTGGTGGCCAAAAACACATCTGCTTGATTAGTCATTGTGGCACCTTGTGGGTTGTACTGTTCAGCAGTCAAGGGAATGTGGCCTATATGGGAAGTAAGGAACAACACAGGAGATGACTGATACTTCTCTTAGTATTTTAAAAAACAATTACTCAAGGCTTTTGATCATTTTCTCTGTGTATACTGCAAGCAACACTGCTCATCCTAGCCCTAAAGACACAATTACAGTAAAAGCAAATGTATTTGCAATGGAGCGAAGTATCTGGGAGCAGCCTACAACTTGCACAAACGTTCCTGAATCATATGCGTGTGTTGGCAAAAGTGTTTGTAGCCTCTCCTTAAGTCTGTCAGCTTTTCCCTTGACTGCTGATGTGTTACAGGACTTCTGCCTAGGTTGAGTCAGAGCCACTTGAACATCTTCCACTTTTATTGCCAGTCTGGAGAGGGAAAAATTAACCCAAATCAGTGATGGAAAATGCTTTGCCTTGAATTTGCTGTGTCTGAGATATCTACATGTGTACATAAAAGGAAGCAGAGTTGACTTGTACTTTACAGAGCTTTCTTTGGACTAACACTGACTTCTGTGTCCACGCAGTTTCCATCTCACCACTGATTTTTATGAGAGTAAACTGCACGGGCATGGCTGCCTACTTTTGGATATGTGACTTCGTTGAAATGAATGGGGTGCCTTATGCTAGGAGTAGTGTTTTCTTTGTCACACAGTATTTGCCAGCACATGAAACTAGTTTTATTTTGTTAGCTGACTCCTATGTAAAGTTATAGTTTTCTTAACATGTGTAGCTGATTTGTTTTGAAACACCTTCATGGCTTGGTGTCAGCTGCAGAGTTTCTTCACAGTCACAGTGGGTCACAGAAGGTAAGGGAGGAGGGAAGAGATTATCTTTTGGGGAAAAAAAAAACCTGTGCCTGCATTTTCCTCGTTGGACTCATGATGTCTGTGTTATTGGACAGTTTTATTTCACAAATCACAAGCTACTGCTGGCATGCAAACTTCAGACATCTCTGACCTCTTTTGAACTTGCTAATTCTGAAGTTTTCTGTTCTGCCCTTCAGATGTGCTTTGATTATGACAAATTTGAAAGTACTGTTCTTTGATGGAATCTTGCATGAGGCATCTCTCTTGAAGCAAGTTAAAACCTGTGCTTTAAAACATGGTGTTTGCATCTTAATCAATACTGTGATGACTTAATCTGTGTACAGCCCTGAGGGGATCTTCTCAGTATGGGATTACTTTGTGCCTGAAAGACCTTACACCTGCAAGGAATAGAAGCACAGCAGTGGCGTGGAGCTTGCGGGTGTGCATGGAAGCTTAAATCTGTGCTAGATGTGTATTTCCATAAAACGAGGAAGGGAAGTTTATAAGCGTCTCTGGAAGTTAATAATCTGGGCTACTAAACTGCACATAGGATTATTAACTTGGTCTGGATGAGTGAGCTGCCATTGGATTCAGGAGCAAACATGCCATACCTGCCTTTATGTCATCTACTTCTCAGTTCAGCAGAACTCTTGCTGAATACAAGATCGTCAGATTTCTGTGCTTTAACTTGCTTTCTTGTGCATTGCAAAGACAGTTGAGACTGCCAGTTGATTCAAGTGGAGGACTGAATAGTGGTGTGGCCAATGGGAACATCCTTGGAGGGAAGAGGAAGGCAGATGATAACTTTTGAGTTGCTATGCTTGTTGAAGTCTGCTTAATATGAGCAGTTTCCATTAGATTATCTATGTTTAAACATGTTGATTAGTAACAGTTGGGTTGGATTTTTGTAAGCCTTACAGACCAGATGCCTGAGTGTGTAGGGAGTTTTTAAACAAATACTGAGATCCCAACAAGCCAATGGCATTTAAGCATGAGCTTTACAGAACTGGGGCATAATGTTGAACCAGTAAAGAATGAGATGAAAAACCTGGCCTTCCATTTTTATTACCATCATAAAATGAGTGCAAGTGTGCAAAAAATAAAGCCCTCTAGTGACCATTTTCGGTGCCTTTTCTGCCCCCTCATGTACACCTTTCAGACTTCTGAGGTCTTAGTGTGACCTAGCCCTGCTGTACTGCAAGAAACTCCACAGTCTGCTGCACACAAAGCTAAGTTTTTCAGTTCATATATTTGATATGGCTTCAGGTACTGTGGAATGTAAAACTGAGACAAAACAATGGAGGATCTAAATCCAGATGTTACCAGCTTATTGGTGGAAACTGGTCATCCTCATCTTACACATGCTTAAACTCATCAGCTGTTTGAATATGGAAGGAATTCCCAAGCACTCTGCTCTGTTTCGAAGGATAGCTTGCACATGGAATAAACCTTTCCTTTCCTTCCAGTATCAAGAGTAGCCAGTGCCTGAAGACTGGAGGAGATGCCATCTAAGCTCATTTAACTCACATTGTTTCCCTGGGCACAGCACACAGTGTCATTACAACTGGTGTTTGGTTTGGGGCTTGTTTCACTTTGCTTTTGTTTTGGTAATGCTATGAAATTTGCTATGCAGATGAAATTGGAAATTGTCATGGTATTTTTAGAGGTGTATTTTTCTGATCTCTCTTCCCCAGCAGTGTTCAAAAAATTTGAAATGCAGTGATCTTTTCTGAGATACATATTTAAGTTACTTCATAGAATCATAGAATCATTCAGGTTGGAAAAGACCTTTAAGATTATTGAGTCCAGCTGCAAACCTAATACTGCCAAGTCCACCACTAAACCATGTCCCTCAGCACCACATCTACACATCCTTTAAATACCTCAAGGGATGATGACTCCAGCACTTCCTTGGGCAGCCTGTTGCAGTGCTATACAACCATTTTGGTGAACAATTTTTTCCTAATCTCCAGTCTACACTACCCCCAGTACAACTTGAGGCCATTTTCTCTCATCCTATCACTTGTTACTTGAGAGAAGAGACCGACACCCACCTCACCACAATCTCCTCTCAGGTAGTTGTAGAGGGCAGTAAGGTCTCCCCTGAGCCTCCCTTTCTCCAGACTGAACAACCCCAGTTCCCTCAGCTGCTCCTCCTAAGACTTGTGCTCTAGACCTTTCACCATCTTCATTGCCCTTCTCTGGACCCACTCCAGCACCTCCATGTCTTTCTTGTAGTGAGGGCCTCAAAACTGAACACAGTACTCAAGGTGTAGCCTCACCAGTGCCAAGTACAGGGGAATAATCACTTAGTCCTGCTGGCCACACTATTTCTGATGCAAGCCAAGATGCTGTTGGCCTTCTTGGCCAATACCCGGCACACTGCCTGATCGTATTCAGCTGGCTGTTGTTAAATATAGCTGTTGGTGCTATATTTAAGACGTCAAGCTTCAGTAGAACATAAACTGGAACATTGACTTTTGCTGCTTTTTTTTACAGTATGTACCTCAATTTTAGGTAATCCATATAAACTCTGAGCAAAAGAGCATGAGAAAGGAAAAAAAAAGCCCTAAGAGGCTCTGCAGTGTAAATTGACAAAATAGTACCACCTAAAATATCTGAGCTTTTATTAATGGTTTTTTCAGGACTGTAAGTACAGTAGCTATGAAACTTTTCAGTTTGTCTCATGCTAAAGTAGAGAGGAGAGCACTGCTGCTCAGAAAAAAGCCCTTACTGCAGGCTATGTGCTGTAGCCTCATGTACTTAAGTGCCTGAACTTCTGTATCAGGGCAGTAAATTGTGAAAAGTTTCTGATCGGTTTCATGAACTATGCTGTTGTTGTCTGTAGCTTATTTTCAGTTGATCCGACTCAGAAAAAGTTAAGAAATTTCTATGTCAATCCTGGGGAAAAACAACTTTGCGCAGCTATGCTGCCTCTTACAGCCCACATCCCTTCTGTTTCTCAATTATAAAGGATTTATAGCGCAATAGCGTGTTGAATTTGTTTATGTACACAACCTGTGTATTGCAGAGCTTGCCTTGGCATTATGTTCTTGTGCCCTGAGTCTGCCAGCAGAACTGCATGGGTGAACCTTTGCAATGCGGAGAGGAGTCCTGTGTGTGTGACCCTCAATTTGCCCATGTGCAATCACTCATATAACCAGTGGAGCACCAGAGTCCTCACTCCCTTTGTCCATACAGGTAATCCCAGTGACTCTGGTGAAGATCTTACAGTGAGTAACTCTGCTAAGGTTTATATGTGGTTGCAGGCTATAATGTTATGTTCTTACTTACTGGTGCTTTGTTTTTCCTTTTAGCTTATTTTTAAAGAAACATTTAAGTCTTTTACTGATACAGTTTTTTCTTGTGTGCGTTTTTATTATTATTTTAACCTTTGCCTTGCTGCTGCTTGTCAAGATTAAATGCAGTGAGGAAATGCCTGGTTTCAGGTTGAAGAAAGTGTGAAGTTTTTCGTTGTCTATAGTATCAAGATAGTTAAGCAGTTACCAATAGCTCTTCCAGTTCTGGTGACCTTTGAGGTAGTAAGGCAGAATGGAAAGATTAATTTAATTTTTCAATTAAAGGTTAATACCATGTCATATCTGAAAGGTTTTATTGCGGAGGTTACCTGCCAATTAGAGAGGTTTTGCCTGCCATGGTCTGAATTGGTATGCCTGACAAGCATGGTGAATTTGGCGATATTGTTGTCTGGAATAGTGTCTTTTTATCTGCTTGGGCATCTGTAGTGCATAAAGGAGTAATGTACACAAGAAGGTCAGGTTTTGAGTGAAACTGAGGAACAGCAGAAGTCCTCTTAAAATTTCCTCTGCAATCTGATAGAATTTGTCTTCCTTCCCTGGTTCAGCAAACACTAACAGATTGTCACTTTTGTGTAGCGATAGAAGTATTCTCCTCTCAAAGCTTTTGCAGACTGATTAACAAACAAGCAAAGGGGAGGATGATGAGATCCTAGAAATACAGGAAGTACGTTGCTCAATGCCTGTTTGACTGTGTGTGTTTAATTTATCTATCTTGTATTGTGTGCAAATTGTGAACATATCATTGTAATCTGTGTTCATTCATGAGTGCTGCTCTGGATTCCACTTCCTTCCCTTTCTTTTTTAGCTGACCAAAGGCCCTTTGCCAGGAGAGCAGATGCTGGGCTCTGAGTGTGGAAATGGAGCTGTCATGAGAAACTGAAAATAGCAGCCTCCACTGGGTGTAGATTGTGGTACTAAAGCAGCAGAGTATTTCATCAGATGCTTGATGTTGAACATAAACATCTGGAATTAATTTTGAGTGTGTTTAGTGTTAAACAAGTGGTCTCCTTAAGGCTGGTGAGACCACTTCAGGAGATACTTCAGTGTTTTGCTGAATGAGAATTGGCCTGAAAACTGGCATCAGGACACTGGGAGTGAATTTGGCAACCACAGAACATGGGCAAAACTGATACTGAAATAGCCTGATTTAGGTTTTGTGCAAATGGGTAACTGTTGTGTGTCTGAGTGTCCCATTAGCTTGCCAGTTTGAACACTAAAGGTAAATGTGTTCTCTTAATAATGAGTACTTTTTGTACGAGGGTTTTTACTTTGTCAGAAGGCTTATCAGCTTACTGTCGTAGCTCCTCCTGCCCTGTCTGGCAGTCTTATCCCTGGATTTATTCATTCAGCACAGACTGGGTTCATGGTGACAGATACTGCTGCATGTTTTCTACTAGGTTGCATGTAGTTTCATTAATCTCTGTGCCCTAATAAAATATATGTAAAGAGAAAGCTTTCCTATGCATCCTGTGGTTGTAAAAATGTTGTGATTATTTTGTGAATGAAGAAATCATTTTTCCTAACATAAACAAAATTGTCTAGGTCCGTAGATTAATCTCGTAATAGATTAATCTTAAAATGAAAGTGTTGTTTCATGCATTTTGCTTGTCATCTGGTAGGACAAAATCTACAGATGGTTTTTGCAGGAACCTGCTATACCCTGAACCGTGATGTAGGACATCTGTAAAGCAGCTTATTGTCACTCTTCCTTAAATACCCAGCTTTTGTTCTGTGATAATTTTAGCACTTCAAACACAGAACAATGGTTTATTCTTTTGTGGCTTGGTAGCTAATTTTGAGTGTATGTGAAGCACAAATGCTTTGTTTTGTGGCTGAGAAAATTAAGATGAAATGGTGATTTGCTCAGAGTTGCTCATGGGGTGGAACCAGTGGGGGATGAGGCACCAGGTCAGGCCTCTTGGCTGCCAGGGCAGAAGCCATCTGCCAAAGCAGGCCAGCTTTGCTGGTGGGCTGCTGTGTAACATGGCTTGTATGTGCCTGGTGCAGTAAGGACAGGTCTGTCACAGCAGTGTGGGTGGGTGAATATGGAGAGAGGTGGAGCAGAGTACCAGGTCCAGGAATGTGTGAAGAAGGGCGTGTGGAGACAGGAGAAAATCTGGCACTGCTGGGTGAGGTGGTGCTGCAGTGCCTGGAGCAGTGGCATGGTGATGTAGCTACGTCCTCCCAGAGCCAGCCCAGCTCTTCAGGGGTATCCATCTGCATTAGGTCAGGTCTCCATGGCATGGCCAGGGGCTGGTGGACAATGCCCAAACTGGCCCAGTGGCTACAGGTTCTGCTGGCCCCACTGAGGCCCAGCATTAGCTGGTGGGCTCTCTGTGAGAAGAGGTTGCAGGAAGGTGGGAGCGAGACCCTTCCAGGGTAGCATGAGAACGATCTCTCCTATTGTCCGTAAGCCAGGCGTGTTGTGGTTATTAACAGTAACTAAACATTGCTTGTTGCGAAAGAAACCCAACTCACTCCTCATTTTGAGCTAAAAAATGAGCTGGGAAGAGAAGATGTCAAACTCCATGAGCAGAGCTTCATTTCAGGGCAAGAGTAGTGAATAACTGTTTAAGGCCAGTTTTTGTTAGAAGACTTTCAAAACCATTTAATTATTTTCTTGTCTAAGGAAAGGTAAATATGTAGAGCTCACACATCTCTAACATTTACTGATCTTAAATGCTAAACTCACTGCATTCTAAAATTCGGACAATTAAGAGTGATAACATGAGATAAGAGTTTCATAACCTTCAAACTGAGCGATTACCTAAGAGTATCCCCATTTCTGAGAGAATAATTGATGCTTAGAGAAGTATTGATTTATGTATCAAGGTCTACACAAAGCCCCTGGGGGTTGCAGCTTGCTCTTTATGTTCTACGGTCAGACCTCAAGTGCAACAGAGTTTAACATTTTCTCATATGTCATTGTTTAGGCATCAAAAATTCAACCACAACAATAAATACAAAAAATCCAGAGAAATGGCTCCTAAGTGATAAGAAGCCTGTGCTATATACAAAGCCCTCAGTTTCAGGGCAGAAGCTGTTGGAAGTTCACTTCATCAGGTCCCGGCTGAAAGCTTTCTGAAAATTGGTAAAAGGATTCTCAGTGATAACAGCAAGCTTTGAATCGGGCTCCAGGTGCATTGTGGTGTTTGCTGTTTTCACAGTGTGTGTGAAGACAACTCTCTTGATTTGTCACATGCAGGAGCCTAAATGGTTCACATAGCTGCAATACTGGTTCAAGATTTCGGTCTGATGTGGAGCACACACATCTGCCACCTCCTTGTGGTAACCAGAAGGAGCTCACTGGGTGCTGCAGGCTGGTCACAGGTCCTGGGTGCCCAACGCGCAAGTAACGCACTGAGAAGGGTCATGGGAGATGCAAAGAGTCTCATCTTCAGGCGGTCCAAACCCTTGCAAACAGTGCTGCAGCTGGTGCTGGGAGGGCACTGTCCTGTAGATGTACTGTACGCACTAAAGCAACTCCTGTGGAGCAGCTTTATGTGGGCTGGGTTTCTCTCCAGAGTTTTCCTGAAGCTGGTAGAGTAAGAGGTAAAGTTTCATTGTTTTCTGGACAGTTTATTTTGTTTTTTATAAGAAATGGAATCCATTGACAGAAGCTGACAGTAATTTTGGGGAGACTTGCATTGTTTTCGTAGCTCTTTTATCCTTATGCTAAATCATCTTCACCATTAGCATCTCTTGGATTTGACTTCTGCAGAAAATTTGTGTGCTTTGCACATGAAATTAGTAGCTTCTTGAGGTGCCTGAATTACTTAATTTAAGCAGCAGCCTGTACAGACTGTGGTCTCAGACCTCAGCAAATGGTGCTGAAATATCCCCGTAGCTGTGATTTGAGGTATGATGTGTGGGAAGCCCCTGTAGCGTAGTGCTGAGCCTCCTTAGTACTAGAGGAGAAATTTGTATGAGCCCTTCGTGGAGAAGAGTTCTAGAATGTAGACTAGACTTCATGCTCTGAAGCTGCTGAGTTTAAATAAACGTTGCTTAAGGATATTTTGAAGGCTTTCTTACTGACTGCTGACTTTAATTGGTAATTACTTTAGTGGTGGTGCTCCAAACGGTTTCTGTTTTTTATAAAGCAGTTTGTAACTTTGTTTTAAGCTTTTAACTTTTGCACAGGTTTTTAAAAATACACAACTATACTGTATTTTTGTTTTGAACAACCCCAGAAGACTGCTTGATACCAAGCTATGGTTTTGATTTGAATGTACCTTGTTTTTGGAGGTAACGTACCTCAATGTTTTGTTCTTGGTATGAAGATCATACAGGTTATAAAAGTGGGTTGTACTTGAGTTAAGCACATTTTACTTCTGCTGTTTGGCCTGATGGCTGTTAACAGCCACCGACGCTATGGAACCACTTTATAGTGAAACCTTTTATGTGCCCCTTCACCTGTTCCTCCTCTGTTCTCTCTGCTCAGCAGATCAACTTCATGGTAGATGGGCTTTCCGTAATAGAGGAGCTGTGACTTGACATGTGCAATGTGGCATTGCACAATATTGCTCCAGGAGCAGGGAGAGAGATTGCCTATTTCACTTGATTATCAAATAAATTTGCCCCTTCCAAATTCACTATAAACTGGGTCTGCTATGAATCTGAGCTTCAGAGAAGCCTGTGCTTATGGCATTGTGCAGATTACTGCATCCTAATCTTGCATGTCTTTTTGCAAAGCTTTCTTTTATTCTTAATTTATATTTCCTTTCTTGCTGCAGTTTTTTTCTCTATTTTGTGTTGTAGGATCGGGATATTCACCCCTTGAAGATGACGAAGATGTGTATGCACGCAATAGATATAAAGGTGAATGCTTTGCTTATGTACTAAAGAGGATTAGCTGATTGCTGAGAGAAAGCTTTGTTCTTTTTCTTTACATGGGTTATAAAACCTTGGTGATCAAGATCCATAGTTTTTCTCATGGATTTTTAGATCAAGATTTAAGGTTTAATGGAAATTAGACTGATCACCACTCTTCTAAGTAACTTTTGCACTGCCTTTGCTCTAGAAAAATCTGGTTGTTAAAAATCATGAAAATCTGGGAAGAGTTTCTCTTTCATCTTCATACATCCTAATAAAACCATCAATAATAAGCTGACTGGGCCTACTGATGGTAATGTATAGAAGGACAGACAAGAGAATTTGATTTTCATGATTTTTTTTTTCTCCCATAAAGTTGTTTGCATTTCAAGTTTACCTGCTACCTGAAACGCCAAGTGAAGTGTGTTTAACAAATGAATGTGTACATTCCAAAACCAAATTATGTAGATGAATGAATGAGTGAATGGACTGGCATGTTCATAAAGAAAATTCAGGTTTTCTTCCCTATTCTAGAAGAATTTGCCATTCAGCAAGACCGAGATGTTTTATGCCACTACCAGTAAATCTTCCATTTACAATGTCCATTTTCTTAAAAAGTCTGCATTTGTCTCAGTACCCCTCTCTGCCAGAATCCCTCAGAAGCCTAGACAGTGAAGAAACTTAGCATTTGTCACTTTAAATGGGAACTGTGTTTCTTTTTAGTAAACTAATCTGTGGACATGCTGGAATTGTACTGTAATCATTTTGATTACTTGAAAATACTGGGCATTTGTGTCTTGTTGTACGTTATTGATTCTTTGCAGAGAATCAATGGGCCTTGTAAGAGGTAAGTCATAAAGTAATTTAGACATTTATGAACAACAAAGAGGAAAGCACAGATGCTATGTTGCTGTTTTAATAAATGTCTTATGTTCATCCCAGTAGAATACTTCAGTATAAAATTTGACTTTCAGACACATGCGGAAATATTTCTCTAAATCTCTATTTAGGTAATCTCATTTTTCTTTGCCTTTTAACATGTAACCCTCTGCAGACACATAGAAAAAGAATTCCAAAGATTATGAAGATAAATCAGTGCCAATTCATGCCAGGGCAGGCAAATAGTTAAAATGTGGATTCTGTATAAATTCCTTTTATACAGTGGTCCAAAATGGATTATACTCATGTCAGCCAAAATGTCACCGGGGTAAGTGAAACATAATGACTCATTCAGACAGATACTAAAAACTGCCTTGAATTTGGAAGCACTACTGCCAAATGTTGAAGATCAGACAATGTGAATCTGAGAGTATAAAGCATTGGAGTAGAAAAGGCTGACTCTTCATTAGCATACTTATTTAAGTTGGTATTGGGGGAAGAGGGTGGAGAAAGACAAAGGAAGGAAAAATGGGCAGAATAGCTATGTGCAGAGCTTCTCCTTGTGTGTGCAGTCCAGCATTTTGAGTATGGCCCGTTGCTCAACAAATAAAACTTCCCAGTAACACTTAAGTAAATGAATTTTCTTAACATACATAAGCAGCATTGTTTTTTGTTTGCACACATAGCTCGCTAAACAGTGCAAGAGAGCACACAAATTTATCTTCAGCATCTGCAAACAAAACATTGCAGTTTGGGGAAGGGGTGGGGGGAAATCGACCTCCTGCCAAACTCCTTTGTCTTCATCTAGATGTTTTTCAGCTTGCTTAGCTTTCCAGAGAAACAATCCTGAGACTTTCTGTGCCCACAGCATTTTTGAAGAGTTTTTCCCTTCCTCCCTGGTGAACCTTCAGCTGTGCTGGCTGTCGTATCAGCAAACAACAGCATAGCTGGTCACTTTGCATTCTGCTTGTGAAGGAAGTGCTCAGTTGAGGCTGGGTTGGAGGAAACAATGCTCTAGAAAATTATTTCCTTGCAGCCACTTGGCATAGCTGTCTCAGACAATACCAGGTATGGAAGGGCTTCCTGAATACAGCAGTTCCTGTGTTCATTCATCCACAGCTCTGATGATCTTCATTCCTACTCAAGTACAATAGTGATCAAATGGTAGCCCTACCTGTAGAGGCAACATCGTGGCTTCCACTATTTCTGCTTGCTGCCTGTTTTCCAGTGGTTTCAAACACAGGATTGAGTCTCTGAAATGTTTTACTACTAAGTGGTAGTGCAGGGTATTATATCACTGAGGAATGGCTCAAACTTTTTTATTAAAGAAAAAACCCCACTACAATAGGTCCCGGTACCTAAAAACTCAAATTTCAGTTAGGTGAACAGAGCCCAGTACAGATGGTGAAGCTCCAGAACAGGTGCCTGGAAAACCTGTAGCTTTTCCTATTCCCAGAGCATTCAGGAACGTGGCTGATATTGTCTTGAGTCAGGAAAAAACTTGTGTGAGCTCTCGGGGCCCCACCCAGCCCTAATGTTCCAGGTAGCTTCTTAGCCTTTGAAAACCAGTATGTGCCTTCACTTGACAAACTTCAATCTAAAACTTTGTTGTATCATTTGATGTGCCTTCAGGCACCTGAGCTTTTCAACTTAGCTGGGGTTTTTTTCAGTGATAGCAGTTGATCTAAGCCTATGTATGTGTCCCCCTATAAACCCTGCCTCACCCACTTTGTTCTAATCACATTCAGTTCTAGATTAAGCATTATAACGTTTTAGAGCAAACATGCTCTTCCTAAGCTCTTCCAAGTTATCTGCACACCAAAAGCATGCCTGTTTTTGTTTTTCTTTCTGACGGTAAAATTTGGTCCAGTAAAAGATGTAGTACCCCTCCCTAGGAGCCTTGCTTTGTTTCTCTCTGTAGACCACCATAGCTGCAACAACACTACAGAAGGGATTTTTTCAGTATTCCGTTCGTGCACTAAACTGCATTTTTTAGCCACTAGCTGCCTTTTTTAAAATATACGTGCAGCTGTGAAGGCAAGCTCTAAAGCCACAAAAATTTGCAGAAAAACTCAATTTGCGTTGTTTTTTTTTTTTAACTAGCCTCTCGATTACATTGCAAAATATGTTTGTCTTAACACCCTTTACAAAGGAAATCAGCCATGTGTATTTGCACCTTATATATGTGGAAAACCTGAGGCATAAATATCTTGAACTGGTTTGCTGAAGGATTACCCAGCTGGCTGGGGCAAAATCTCAGCCTACCTGAGTCTTCATCCCCCCTGTTGTGCCCCTTCAATCAGTGTTCTCCTAGGAGCTTCAGGTTTAAACCCTTCTGCAGAAAAACTGAGGCATTCTCCTTAGTTAAGGAGATCATGCAGCAAAGGGGAAAAGCTTTTTTTTTTTAATTACAAAAATTTGAAGTTTAGGGTCTCGGGACATGAGAAGAACAAATGGGACAGAAAAGTTGGAATTTTTGGGGATGAGACCACTGAAGGGAGATTATGGGAAAGCTGTTGTTAGCTCAGGAAGAGGAGGATTTCTCAAGGAAGTGAATGAGATAAAGGCTGGCTCTGTGAATCCAATACGCATGGCTTCCCCCATAGAGTGGTCAGAGGGGATGCTTGATACTCCTCCACCAGTGGCAGTGGGGTAGGCAACTGAGGAGGCTGCAGAGATGGGTGCTGTCATCACTCATTACTTTGGCAGTAGCTGAGTGACTTCTGTTCCTGTTAGCTCACACTGCCCTCCTTCTCTCCCGGTTTTAATTTTGTTCACAGCAAGCATGAAGAATGTGAGCCACTGCGATACAGCCCCTCAACAAAGTGGCCTGGGTCAGGTGATAGGGGTTCTTTTTAATATCTTTTGGTAACTATGGGGTATAGATTAGGGTGAAAAACAAAAACCACCTCCACCAAACTACGTTTTCATAATTGCCAGGTAAATAGTGGAGGATGTATTTGACATTCAGTACTTCTGGAAAACAGGACCATAGGTGGAAAAAAACAGAGATGGGATGATTGTGTGGCTGAGCCAAAAAGCTGAACAGCACTTTGCCCCTAACCTACTGGGTGCTCTGAGACTGGTCTCGTTCTTTCCTGTGCCTCAGTTACTGCATATTTGGTGGCAATGGGAATAATGCCACTGACATATCTTTGTATAGAGTTTTCACATGTAGTGGTGAAATGCAAAAATAAGCATGTCACAGTACCATGTGACTGCTTCAGAAACAATGTAGTCTAGAGGAACATGCTCTTGGTCTAGTCAAAAGCTCGACAATTATTCTTTGCTTTTAGTCCTCTGATGTTATTTGTGTTAATTCAGGACCAGCATAGGGAGATGTAGGTGCAAAGTGTAGTTTCCATTGAGAAAGTGCAGATGTGTCCTAGAGACATTGTGCACTGAATATAAATATCCCATGTATGAGAAATAGAACAGGCTGTATTGATTTTGTTTGTTTATGTGTGTGGGTGATTCAAATCATGTAGAAGTTAACTATAGGAATTAAGAGACAGACATGAACATCTGCTGAAGATGATGAAGAAATTAATTGAAATGTTTCATATGACTGTGTAAGGATCAAGGCTAAAATTCTTTGTTTTCTTGGTTTGGGTTTTTTTCCCATCTTTCTTGCAGACTTCAAAAGTTTTGTCATGTACATCCTGCATGTCATACATTGCCACACAGGACTTCAGGACCTGTCATCTTTCTCTTTTTGCCTTACAATCCCTCACTCCCTCTCAATATATCTTTTTCAAATCTTGGCGCTGAGAAGGAGCAGGCTTAGACACTCCTTGTGAGTGTGAGGAAACTCCTACTGAGAAGTGGCCCGCTGCAGAAAAAGCATGGCTTTCTTGGTGCACCCTGTTGTCGAAGCTAAATACAGATTTTGAAGCTTTGGCTGGGAAGGGGAAGTCGGTATTTGATGCTGCACCCATGAATGTCACAGTATGGTGTTAAATCCTTACAAGAAGAGGGTACCCATATCCTGAATGTTTTAAAGTGTAGCCCTAACCAGTTATTAAAGGTTCAGTTTCACGTAAATGTGTTTCCCTTTTTCCCATGAGCTCGGGAGGAGCATTAGCCATGAAGCCCCAGCCAAATTCCGGCTTTACTCTGACTTGGCAGATCCATCTATGTCACTGTCCTACATCCAGGAGAAACTAGAAGATGATTCTTATACTTGAGGCTGCATTTCCGTGATATTAGAGAAAGGTGGTCCTCCACCCACCTTTTGAGCTAAACAGTACAACACATGAAGTCTAGACATTTGAGAACATTTAGAACTAAATTTAAATACCTGCAGCTTAGGTTCCCTCTTCTGAATATACACTGAGTATATAGGATGATCATGAACGAACATTGACACCCTCTGAAGGACAGTAGGAAGTGCAGGGGTTTGTGCTGTCAAATCTAGGCATTGCGCCTGAATGCATGTTGCCCTTGGAAGCTACAAATTGCTATCAAAAAGAGAGGAATAAGGTCATCTCTTTCTCGAAAGCTCTTCACTTAGTCTGTTGGATTGGACACTTGCCTTCAGATTTAGTCATGGCAACGGTGTTGTGCTCATTTGCAGGTAGAAGGCTGTTTTGTTGGCGATATAAAGAGCGTTTGAATGTTTCGCTGTGGCATTGCAGAACTGCTGAGAACAGTGAGGGAGCTGCTGTTGCACACTTGCAAGTTCCAGTTCAGCCTTAATCCTGAGCACTAACTTGGGTAGTAACTTTGCAAAACTGGAGCTGTACTTTAACCCTGAATGGTTGTTCTGACATGTAGGGGATGTGTACAGATGGGCTTTATATATTGGCAATGCAATCTGTGTAAGTCGCATCCTTTCTAACCATGGGAGAGCTTCAACTATCACAGAGTTCAGCCAAGGTAATGTCCTTGACAGCAGAAATTATTAGAGGAGATTTTTTTTATTGTTTTAAATGGGCAGTGAGAGGGCTAAATGTTGTAAAGATGACAACTACAGCTAGACCAAAAATGTTCCTTATGCAAACTTCTGTTACCAAAGAGAAGTTAGATGTATTCATGTAAAAAACAGAAGGGGGGAAAAAAGGTGTGGTTGTTGTCAAACTGTCCACATGGTGGCACACTTATTCCGTGGACAAAAAACCACAGACCACCCCCACCTCATTGCTAAGATCTGTGGTGTTTGTAATAAAAAAGAGCTGCTGGCCTTTGAAGGACTGACCTTCTGCTGTATAAGACTTAGTGCACCTTGCTGCACTGTTACTTCGCCACTTTGAGAATTAGTGACTTTTTAAATAAGGTGCTTTTTTTCCATTTCTTCTCTGTGACCTTGAATAAAGAAAGTGGTTTTATGTTTGTGTCTGACCTTTTACATTTTGTGAAGTACTAGGAGTGCTTTTTTTTTTCTGTTCTCTGTGCTAGAAACACCGTGGTGCTCCCCTATTAAGGTGAAACATGGTTATGCAAACTGCAGGACACCTCAAGGGGAATACTACAAGAATGTATTGGGGACAAGATGTGATATTCGCTGTCAAAAAGGCTACGAACTGCATGGCCCTCAGCAGCTAATTTGTCAGTCAAGCAAACGCTGGTCTGGGAAAGTGCTGTGCAAACGTAAGTAACTGTGAAATCTGTGCGTGCGGCTTGCACCTCAGATTCAGCAGACAATAAAGTTTACTTGCATTTGAAAGAGTGATCCTGGGATTGGTTTTTGCGTTTTAAACATTGACAGTATACTTGGATACATATACAGGGTTGTTCTTACAGTGGTACATGGCACGATAAGTATCATGAGCGATACAAATGCTCTTGGCAGAGGGTGAAGATAGGAATCATTTTAGGAGTGTGGGATTTTGATTTGTGGGAATAATTTTGTGACAGAGCCATAAAGCTGCTTTAAGATATTGCCCATCTTGGATTCTGTAAAGCTGACATGATCTGCATCAGATGTCTAAAGTGGGCTCTTGCAGTAAAACATTTTCTGAGAAGAGAGGAATAGGTACGTGTCATCTTTTTCTCATACGAATAGTATATTAGGACACAGTGTACATAAAGTTACATTTGAAACACAGCTAATAAAAACAGTGTAAAAAGCCTCATGGAATATGGCTTTCTCTCACTTGTCATTTTCCAGCTGTATCCTTGTTTCTGTGTAATACCCCACACTCACATTACTCTAAAAGGGCATAACAAGTTTCCAGACATCTTCATTTTTCTATTCCAGAAAAGCGCTGCCCCACCCTGTCCATGCCAGCCAACGGGGGCTTCAAGTGTTTAGATGGTGCCTACTTTGGCTCGAGGTGTGAGTACTATTGTTCCCCGGGATACCAGCTGAAAGGTGACCGTATAGTAACGTGCATGGACAACAAAGTTTGGAGTGGCCGTCCAGCATCCTGTGTTGGTAAGTTTAGTCTGCATCCTGGCAAGCCTACTTCTTGAGGTACTTGCTGGTGCCTGAGTTCTCCAAATGAATTCCAAAATGCTCTTTTATCCACTTACTAGGGGAAAAAAAGCAACCGTCCCTTTTGAAGAAGCAAAGAACAGTTTTCCAAGGGATACAGAGTGCTCTCTGTCACTTAGTACTGTCAGCACCAAGTGACCACCTTCCTTACGCACGTGCTATCAGATCCAAGCATTATCACTTTATAACAAAGATGAGGCTGGTATGAGTGGTCAGTGCTTTACAACGCTGACAACAGCCATCACCGATCTCCTGGGTGACTCCTTGGTAGTCTGTAATTACTGTGCTGCTCTTCTAGCATATTCTCTGTGTTGGAGTCTGTCCTGCTCACTGCAACTTAATGATAAAACGGATTTCAAACTAAACCCTTTCTCTGTCCTTCTCTGTTGCTTTTCTTTCTTGGGATCATGGTTTCCAAATATATCCAGGAAATATGAATGGGTTGTAGTTACCAGCATGGTTGCGGTGAGCTAAACTAAATTTCAGCCACATTAGTTGTGAATTAGAACTGAATTTCAGTTCACATTAGTTATGCCAGCAATTTTCATTACATAGTCAACAGTCTCCTGGGAGCTGGAATAATTGTTTATATATACATATATCAGAAGAGAGAGAAACAAGTAATGAGATTTAACTTTCCTTCCCACTAAGGAGATTTCAGCTGCTGCTTTTGTTTCTGGGAAGTCTCTGATAGAAGACTCAGCAGCCACCCACAAAGGAAGGTATTTTTTGGCCATCTGAATTGGCTACCAGTAATTTAAGCTTGTGGGTGGTAGGATGTTTGTGCTCAGTGTTTTCTGTGTATGGTAACTTGGTTGTCCTCAGAATGCCTGTGGCTCAGTCTAGGTTAACGAATGGCTTTGGAGTCTTTCCACTGTGGCCTGACGTTTGCAGAATTTTGTTCAGGTTCCCTGTTACTTGGTGTTGTACAAATGTAGAAATGAGCCTGCTGCTTAGGTCTAAACTGTTTGTGGTGTCTCTTGTTTTTATTTTATTTACAAAAACAGGACTTATCCTTCTCAGTGGTGTGGGCAGAGGAGGAAAAATAAACCCTTTTAAGTTTGGGAATGATAAAATGTTGTCTTCTGTATTTCCTGGCACTTTCAGAACCTCATCTGTTTGCAGCAACAGGGTGCTTATTACAGAAGATGCTGTTTTGCAGAGCAGAGTAAGCAAGTAAGCAGAGCAAGAGTGAGCAAAAAAAGAGGCTAAGTTAGCACTAACACTTCTTTTCAATTCCAGAAATGCAGGGTAGTTGTTGCATGGAGTATGATTGCAAGTCCAAAGTAACCCAGTAAAAGTAATACCATCGTTTAAGTTCTGGTAATACCACGTAGTATGGAGAAGACCACTTCAAACCTTGTGTGCACACTGTGCCTGTATGCAAATGGTGAGTTACACAGTTAGCAAATTGGTTAATTAGGTTATCTTTTAACATCTTAAAAGGTAGGATATAGACTTTTTTGTGACTAGACATGACCCAAGCAGTATAGTGGAGTTTGCAGTGGAACACGTGTCCCTTACTGTAATTCAGTAATTACAGAAAAGCCATCAGTGAGCTGCAGCCTACAAAAGCTTACAGGTGGCCAGGAGAGAACTGGCTGGACAGCTCACTTGCAGGTGAGGAGGACAATTAAAGCGAGGGGAGCAATGACATATACAGGCAAAGATGCTAGGTCATGCACTTTGGTCACAACAACCCCCAGCAATGCTACAGGCTTGGGGAGGAGTGGCTGGAGAGCTGCCTGGCGGAAAAGGACCGAGGGGTGTTGGTCTTCAGCCGGCTGAACATGAGCCAGCAGTGTGCCCAGGTGGCCAAGAAGGCCAATGGCATCCTGGCCTGTATCAGAAACGGTGTGACCAGCAGGAGTAGGGAGGGGATTGTGTCCCTGTACTTGGCACTCGTGAGACTGCACCTTGAGTACTGTGTCCAGTTTTGGTCACCACAGTACAAGAAGGACATTGAGGTGCTGGAGTGGGTGCAGAGAAGGGCAACGAAGNTGATAGAATGAGAGGAAATGGCCTCAAGTTGTGTCAGGGGAGGTTTAGATTAGATATTGGGAAGAAATTCATTACTGAGAGAGTGGTTGGGCACTGGAACAGACTGCCCAGGGAGGTGGTGGAGTCACCATCCCTGGAGGTGTTTAAAGAACAAATAGATGCGGCGCTTGAGGATATGGTGTAGTGGTGTAGTGGTTAGAGTGATGCTAGGAGAAAGGTTGGACTTGATGACCCTGGAGGTCCTTTCCAACCATAATGATTCTGTGATTCTGCGATTGTTTCTTACTTTAGCATATAAGCAATTAGTTGTGCTATGCACAGTAGGGATGTTAGGTGTGATCACAGGCATGGGCTGGTAGAGTTCACATCATTGCGAATAGGTAGGGAGGTAGCCTGGGAACACCATAGCTTTTTGGAATCAAGTATGGCAAAATTACTGCTGTCCTGAATTTATAATCCTCTTGAAAACAAGGGGCTTTCCTCTACACTTTTGTATTGCATTTGCACTGCTTATGCTTTCTTTTTTTGTGCAAAAATGCTAAGGTTAACATCATTGCTGAAATAGGTACTTATTACAAACGGAGTAAAAAGATTTTTTTTTTTTTTTTTTAATTAAAGAAAATCAGATATGTTTTAGCAGTCACTTACAGAAGCCCTTACAGACAGGGAATATTTTGTCCTAACAAAGCAGACTGATTGTCCCCTGTCCCCCTCCTGTGAGAGGAAGGATATCCCTCATATTGCTGAAATAACCTTGATTTTAAAAGATCAACATACAGCTGCTTTTGGTTATCAGTTAGCTAAAAATGCCAATATGCACCTGAATCATATTTCCATTATATCCTTAATGCACTGTAATATAGTTTGAAATAGGTATTTTCCTCCAGAACACTACAAAATGTCACTGTCTTTTCTTCAGGTTTCATTTTCCCGTATAACAGGTTCTGGTAAATAGCTGTCACCGTGCTAAGTCATCCTTTTGTCACATCCTAAGACTGTATTGATAGGTAGTTAACTAACAGCTTCCAACTAGAGATGTCTGAAAGGAGCTTTGCACTCTAAGTTGTTAATTATGCAGGCCCTGGTAATGGATGTTTTGAAACACAGAGCAATGCCTTGTGGAGGAGGATGGGGAAGGCAGGACAATATTTTACATTTCCCCCTTTTATGATGTCCAGTCTCTTCATCTCTTTATGCTTTTGACGCAGACTAATGTTTTGCATTAACTTCCAGCCATTGTTTAATGTCATCAGCATCAGTAATAACAGCATGTTTATGTAGCAGCAGACCTTTTACCTTTCCCACAGGGACTCTTGAATAAATGAATGAGCAGTGGGCATTCAGTACCATCCCTCTGTTTCTTTCCCCTCGTCACCCCAAATTCACAAGCAAATAAAGGTAAACCTTTAACTATGAGAAAGGCAGTTAACAAGGTCTTTAAATTTGCCTGAAATCGTTAATGTGGCTAGTCTCAGAAGTACGTTTTAAAAAAACATAAATACATCTAAAACCTAGTTTTCTCCACAAAGTTCCAAAGCCTGCTTTAAAATCCGTTGTTCCACTGCTGACCTCCTGATGCCATATCTGCAACGCCACTTCCCTGCGTGGAGCCAGAGTACCAGTTGCTGCTGCCGAGTAGCCAAGAAGAGCAACAATTTACAAGAATGTGGCTGAACAGCGCCAAATTTTTAATGAAAACATAATTTCCCTGCCCGTGATTTAAACCTTGCAGGAAAGATTCACTGATTTAATACAGAGCCCTGCTAAACAGCTGAAGTAAATCTGCTTGGCTTTTCATTGGTCTCTGAGCAGTAACTCTGCAGTAGAGGCCTAAGACTATCTGTATGGGGTCGGACACTGTCCAGTGTGTCCTGGCTCCAGCTCTGCCCAGGAATACTTATTAAGTGAGAGGGTCTGACAATCCGGCACTTAGAGGATTATTTTTCTCTCTAATAAAAGCTCCCCAGCAGTCAGCAATCTTGTGGGTTCCTCCACTGGGGTTTGTTTGGGAACTAGTTTATTTTTCTGACCTGCAGGTGGGCACCTTGCTCGTGTCATATATTTTCTTGGAGGTTTTTGGAGGGGGGATTGTGTTTCAGTTTTGTCTCTTGTGCATTGGCGTGGATGTTCTCTGGTCACATTCTCTGCATTTAAATGGGTTGGGTTTTTTTAAACCTGTCTTCCTTCTGCCAAGCTGTGGCCGAGGTGCTTAATATGCTGTAGACTGGCTGCAACTTTGTACAAGGGCATGAGGAAAAAGACCTCAGCGCTGTTTGGTTTGACACATCCCAGTGGTCACTGCAGTTGAAGAGCCTCGTTGGTAGACAGCTGCTTTTTCTTGGTCCATTTCAAAGCAGGGTTATTCTGATGGGGTTCATTTAGTGCCTGTTGAATGCTAAGAGGCAGCTGAAATGACCAAAGAAAATATCCTTTCCAGGAATTTTTAAGTCCAGCTGAAAAGACTGCCTGGCCCCTGGGTGTTTGCTGAGTCGGTTCCCACAGTAACCATATTGTTTGTCTTTACCATGTGGAAGTCCAAGCCAGCGCATACCAACCAGTCTTCTCTGCCCTCAATAGCTTGATGAGCTTTCTGATTAATTAAGTGCTTAAAACACTGGGTCCCTAAAAGCCATTCTGCCTTTTATTCCAGCGTTACATTTATTTAATGTATGCTCTCCATAGCACAGCGGTAATCTGCCGCCACAGTAAACCAACCAGAGCCAGAAGCAGCCTTGGGGAGACTGTGTTACTTCCTACCCTAATTCAGCCACACTGGGGGTTGTTGAGAGCAATGTAGTTTTGCAGAGGAGGGCAGAGCTCTCACTGGCTGTGGTGTGAGCATTTTTCCACACACAATGAGAAGGTACTCTAAAAATAAGGGAGTGAATAAGAAATGTGAGGAGAAGAGACAGAGTGCTCCCTACAAGTTAAACAGGCTTTCAAAATGTACCTGGTCTACTTTTTGTTTTGTATTACCTATAAGGCATTATTATAATAATTACTTGAAAAAAAAATCAAATGTAGCAGCAATTCTCTGCAAAATGATGGTTGTGGCAGTCTTCTGTTGTTTCTCTTTTTGCCATTGCTGTGGGAAAAATAACCAACATCTTAACAGCAACATGCAAAGTTGTCATGCAGAATTTATGTTCAGCGTGCTTTACAAATGCTCTTAATCACAGTATCTGACTGCACAGCTGAAGAAAGAGAGGAAGGGCAGATGAACAGAATGTCCAGGCTACTCAGGTACAATCTTAGGTGTCCTTCCTTAAGAGTTCATGTTTAAATACATGTCCATTTGTTGACATTGCTTTTTAACTGAAGACTATATAAAGAAATTTACAATAACTACTTTTCATTAGTTTTTTTACATTGCAAGGGGTTGATCATTATAATGTCTTACTCTTCTTATGAAGAGTTGAGAAGTACAGGACCCACATGCTTCAGCTAGGACGGGGCTCCAGTGTTGAGGAGGCCAGCTGGAGGTGGTTCTGGGTTATACTGACAGCAGGGCAAGAGCTGTGAAGAAAATGCATAGCTATAACACAGGGACAGGTGACCATGTCTGTGACATTTATCTCAACAGATACTGAACCGCCGAGAATCCAGTGCCCAAGTGTGAAGGAGAAAACCGCAGAGCCCAACAAGTTGACGGCCAGAGTGTTCTGGGACACCCCAGAGGGACGGGACACTGCTGACGGGATTCTGACAGAGTAGGTGCAAATCTAGATGTTTGCATTTTATCCTTTTTATTCCTGGGGTCCTTGCTTAGTAATTCATGATGAGGGTGGCCAGGTACCCTTTCTCCTTAATTCATCCAAGATGCTTATTTATAGCTGTCACATGTTACTGTAAAGAATTCATTTTTAACTGAAAAAGTTGGCAACTTGGAAGTGAATCATTCAGGAACTGGCTTCTACATGGAGGGTAGCAGATTGCTGACATTATTTTAGAGCTGACTGCATAAACAACAATAGCATTTTGACTGCACCTGTGAAATTGTCCAGGGCTTTGTGGGCCTCATAGTCAATAAGCTTTTTTACAGCAAGTTACCTTTTATACATAACAATGAAAAGAGAATAGTGCGTTGGAGGTAGCAGCAGAGGCAATTTTGACTCTCTTAAGAAAAAAACAAGGAGAATTATGTTACAAAACAGTATCTGCAATCATTTTTAGGCTTATTCCTGAAGCAGAGCTGGCTACTGATGACCCAGTTCTGCAGTTACCTTTAAACAGCTCATTTGAAACTTCGCTAGCTTTAAACGTTGGATTTAAACTTAACACTTGCTCCAGAATTTCCTTGTTAATTGTTATGGTTTCACAGCCACATTTTCCAGAAGAACAAGGTGTACTTGTGTACTTGTGTCTCTGATTTTCCCATCTTTATCATGCAGGATTTATGTCAGTCCAGATAGATTATTGTAATGATAAGATTATAGAACATCTGCTTCTTTCAGTAAAAAAGTTACATCTTTTAACAGTGTATTAGTGGACTGGTTAAGCTTAAAAGCTCGAAGTTGTAAGCTTAAAGATGTTCACAGTTTTATGTGAATACAAAAAAGGTGTTGAAAGACACAATAACGTTGCCTTTTTATTGCTGTAATTAACATCAGAAAGAATTCAAAGCACAATTAAGAACAATATTACTATGAAGGCCTGATGTAATAATTACAATTAACAGCATCAAAAAAACTTAAGGCCTGATAAAATAAAAACTTTGGAATTTCTTTATTTTGACACTTTTCAAAGTCTTTTTAAGGAAGTGATATCTGGCAGGCAAACAATTGGGGAATATCCCATGTTGGGATATCCTTTGGCATATGAGTAACTGTTCCCAACCCCAAAGAGGCTAGCTGTTGAATCTGTGGAAGCTTTTCCATGAATTACATCTCTATTTGTATAAAATCTTGCTAACTGCTTTCCTTAAATGCACTGGGTCCCGCAGTCCTGTGAGTACATAAACTTTTTTGTTCTGTGGAACCTCACTGCTTCAATACTGAGGATACTTTTAACGTGCCTGAATGCTCCTGCTGCATTTGCAAGGTAGGAGCAAGTTACAGGTGAAAACGCAGCTGTGATCACCACACCCTTCTGCTGTGACAGTAAGTCTGGCTTTCTGTGCCACTTGTGTACATATGAACAGTCACAAGTGACTGTTGACATAGAAGCAGTACAGAGCAGCCAGATGGGGTACGTCCCCATCATAAGAGGCTGCAAATGTTTTTTACACTCTGTCAGTTTTTTACACGCTGCAGCTCTGACAGTGGATTGTTCGTGATACAAAATGAGGAAGAGGATCAGTCTTAACTTTTCTGCACATGAGGAAAAGTAAGCTCAAGTTCCTTTGGGCACGGCGTGATGCTTGGCTGCTCTATGGATTGTTTTACAGGAAGCAAGCAGGCCCTGCCTGCTCTGCCTCCCTTGTCTCAGCAAGGTGGGACATTTGTGTATGACTTCAGGGTGGGCGGTCAGTAGCAGGTTTAAATACTCTACTCAACGCTGGCCAGTGTCTTCCTTTCCTTATTCTCAGGATTCAGTCACGCAGCACAGCCAGACAAGCTTGGCATGCCACAAACATCACTCTTCCAGCTTTTACAGCATTGTCAGTAGGAGAATACTGGTGAATTTATGAATGTCTGTGCTGTTTTGTCTCCTGTGTTAGTGTTATTTTGAAAGGCCTGCCACCAGGGTCACATTTTCCAGAAGGCGACCACAAAATCCAATATACTGTTTATGACAGAGCTGAAAACAAAGGCACATGCAAATTTCTTGTTAAAGTCAGAGGTAAGAATGATGTTTTACCCTATAAATACAGTCACTGATTTGCATCTGGCTTAGTAGGCAGTTTGAGAAATGTCCTCATTTCTGTACTTGCCTGCATGTGTATGTGTCTATAAACTGTATGTTGATACTGAAGGGGAGAACACTGTCTTGCTGAAGACCCTGAGGGCCAGCAGTATGGGTGGCCAGCACTCTGCACATCAGGGAAGAGCTTCATTGATCGGTCCTGCATCCAGCTCCGCATCCCTTCCCTCCTGCTGACTTCTCCCTGAAACTTAGCTTGTGAGCTGCTGAAACAAGTATACAAAGGAGTTTTTTTCAGCTGAGACTCACATCTGTCAAGCAGGGCTGCCCTTTCACAACTCCAGGTCTTGAAATCTGGAGTTGAACATACAGAGATGAAACCTGTAGGTTTCAGCTTCAGCTCTCTGTGCTCCAGGACTTTTTGTCACCATGGTAGCACAATCACACGCATATATCTATACAACTGTATCATTTTAATTTACATGAGTTAAGAGGGAGTTTTCTTGGTTGGGGTTTTTAAGTACATGACTCAAATAATATAGAAAGCAAACATAAAATTGTCTTCTATATTGGTATGCTACCCTAGTAACAAAAAGGGTGATTCATGCATTGTCTATTTTTTTTTTTGGCTCTTACTTAAAGTCAGGCGCTGTGTGAAATTAAATGCCCCAGACAATGGCTACATTAAGTGTTCAGGTGATGGAAATAACTACGGTGCTACGTGTGAGTTCTCCTGCATTGGTGGCTACGAGCTGCAAGGAAGCCCAGCTAGAGTATGCCAGTACAATTTGGGGTGGTCAGGAGTGGAGCCAACCTGTGCACGTAAGTGAGTATTTCACCACTTTACCAGCAGGGCTGCCAGAGCAATGGTTCTCCTGGTAGTAAGAATTTGGGAAGTGGGTGTGGAGTGGAATACAGCTACAAACTTTAATGCCCCAGAGGTAAGAAACTTAAGATCTTTGTCTCCTTTGCCAGTTCGCACATACAGCTGAAGCCTTTGCCACCTTTGGCTGCTCTTTTCTAGGATGATGGTGGTACCTCACAACTGATAGGGTGTTTTAGCTCAATACATCTTGCAAACCAAAACAGCTTAAGATAAAATTGTTGGCTTCAATGAGGCCAGTATTTCACCCGTATCTTTTTAATTATTCTTTCTTGTTCTGCTGTCTAAGTTTGCTCTTAGAAATAGGTCTGTTTTCAGTATGCTCTTTAACTTTTGTATTAAATTTAAATCTAGCCATGAATATTAATGTGAATGTGAGAACTGCAGCTGCACTTCTGGATCAATTTTATGAGAAGCGGAGACTGCTAATTATTTCAACTCCTACTGCAGCCAACTTCTTCTACAGAATGCAGTTGGGAATGCTGCAGGTAAAACATTTTGGTGGGAGTGTGCAACTATTTTTTTTCTTTAAAGAAAGACACAGGAGGACAAGCTCCACTGTTTGATATAAATCCACAAACTTCATCTGTTAATATTGCTGGATCTGGCTGAAGCAGTAGTGGTTCTGGATTAATCTTTTTGCATGGGTTTGAGTTGAAACATCTCCCCAGTCTCTAATTCGGCTGTGTTCTAGATCATGCTGCCTCTGACTGACCTGTTGCTGAATCCCAGGCAGTTCTGGCCCTCTTCCATCACCCCCAAATTTATTCAACAGTAACTTGTGCTCAATAATAATTTCCTAACTTAACTCCTAAAGCAGTTGAAAAAAATCCCAAACCATCCAGTACTTCAGTGGTTGCAGTTCTTGCAAGCCAGCCTTGAAACTACAATGCAAGGAAGCATGAATAGCTTCAGAAATAACCAGTGCACCAGCAAACAAAGGACCAGAGACGACATAGAAATCAGCCAGAGTGCTGGAGGTAGCACTGGGGTATTTTGTTAAAAAAAACCAAAAACTTCTACTAACTGTCCTTCTTATGCTTTGTAAATGTGATACTTTTGTTGGGTTCTTGCCAGACTTAGGGATTTATCTCAGAAATGTATCTGTGTCCTCAGGGAAAGGAGGCAGTCCTGTATTCTTTCGTATCGTGTCTTGCTTCTTTTCTCACAACTGTAACAAAATTCAGCATAAATAGTCATTGGGATATGAATATGATGATGTTTTTAACTGCTGGCTTAAGCTACAGTTGTATTCAAATTAAAGAAGAAAGATTTTTTTTCTTTTCCTCCATAGATTAACTCGGCAAGAAAATTCAATATATTGATCAAAATGAAATAGTTAGTTTAAAATACTAAATTTAATGGTTATCGTACTTTTGTCACTGCTTGAAAGTGGTAAAACAAGTTGGCATGAAAGAAAACTTTCTGCAGCTGACTTCCATTTCACATACCTTGCTTTGAGTGCCAAATTAGATTACTGGCACAGTGCTTAATACCCTGACATCTTTTCATGTCATTACAAAGAAAAGTTTGTATTTCTCCTAGGTGGTCCTGTGTGTTGTTTTTCTTAGACTAGTTAAGAATCCATCATTTACCATCCCCTGAAGTCATGAGGCTCTAGTTCTTCACAGTGAGAATTAGAGAGTTTTCAAAGCGTGCTCTCATTTCAGTTTAAACAATCTCAATAACATAAGATCAGACTCTTTATGAACACTTGCTGCGTGCTCAAAACAACCCCCTGTTCTCTCACTGGTAACTGACACACCTCTTTCTTTCTTCTTTTAACCCTCCCAGCCGGCACAGTGTGGTTTAGACCTCCGACATGTTACCATCGTTGAATTGGTTGGTGTCTTCCCAGCACAGATAGGAAGAATAGGTGTAAAGCTGCTGCCCCCATCACTTGCCTTGCAACTCAGGTAAAGTCTCACTACTGTTGTGTTTGCTTCTTAGCGTATATGATGTATTGCTTCTGATTCCCTGCATCTCTAAATAGCCATATTCTACTCTAATGTACATAGCTAGGCAGTGGAAGGTAGATATAGATTAGTAAGTTTTATGATTAATTTGCATTCTGTCTGTGCAATAGCTACTGCAAATTCACAGGCATTTGGTATTTATGAAATTAAGCACATACATAGACTTAAACTTGTTTTGTATTTAATGGACTGTCACCCATACGAAACAAGTTGAAGTCTATACCACTCATTCAAGTGCCATGTCTTCTTTGACCCTTTGCTCAAACTGAGTGAACTTCTGAATTCATGTGAACTCCTTGTGTACTTACTTGACCACGTATAGGTCTGTATTTTTAGGTACTGCCACAGAAAACACTTCAACTATGTCTGTGTTTGTGCTGGAGTCAGTCTGCTGCAGTCATGACAAGCTGCAGTCACTTTGCAAGAACAGCTTTGGATCATCTGCCAGTGCAGCCCCAAACGGCAGTGACAGCTCATCTTCTCTGCAGCACTGCTGGTGGTTGCGGCCAGGCAGGGAAGCAGTGGTTGCTCTTTGATGTCCCACATGTGGAAATGATATGGGCAGTATTTCAAAGGGGAAATTAGCTCAGGCTCCCCACCTTGACTACAACATTCAGCAGTTTTACTCAGGTGCCTGAACTGTTCTGACTTGGTTTTAGACTGGCAGGGATTGGTTTTCACTTGAAAGGGAGACTTCAAGTGCCAGCATTTCCTAGGGCCAGGAGGGACTACAAGAGCCAAAGGTTGGAGGCCTCATTGGCAGGGAAAGTTTAGGAAAAAAAGTCTAGGAGCATTTTAGGCAACAGTCTTCTATGATATGGTTGAGGAAGTGGAAGGAGTTTTAAACTGGGACAATAAAAAACGCTGACAAGTCACAGAAGTCTTCTTTGGCTTGCAAAAAAAAACCAACAACCCAGTAAAATGAAAAAGAGAGTACAAAGAGCTTCTCTTTTATTCAAAAAGGTAGAAGTATTTTACTACTAAAGTTGAAAGGGTAGTCTTGTGGCTCTGAAAATAATAAGCTCTGGTAACTCTGGTTGGGCTCATTCCCTGCCCAACCCCCTCCCACCTTGCAACCTTTAATGGAGCTACATTTTGGAAATTGGTATGGGTGACCTGCCCTGCAGTCAGTGAAAATTACTTTNTTGTAAAAGAGAAGCATTTTTCTTAAGTGAGATAAAGCACAACAGGGATGTAGTTTCCCATCACCATAGCTTAGCTTCAAACTTTATTTTAGTTTTAATTTATTAGCCAACAAGAATACACAGAGCACTCAGAAGGCTGAAGAAGGTCAATTTTTATGCTTTGCACCTTACCAATATCCCCCCCAAACCCTCTTCTTCATCATAGCTTTCCTGCCCTTCCAGCCATTTTGTCATGGCTGCCTGAATTTATTTTGCCCACACCAGTGATGTTGGCTGACCGTATGTCTAAAGATCTTTTAGTTCATAAGTATTAAGGATATAGTTTTGTAACCATCGCACCTACAGAGGTGCTGAAATTGACCCCTTTTAGCACCTGGAAGGAAATGACTCCACCATGATTAGCAGCTTTTGTTCTTCTAAATTGGAATTAAACTGACTCCAGTAATTTTATCCTGCTTTTTCTCATTGTTTTATGCCACGTGGCAGCCAAGAAAGGAACAGTCTGCTTGTAACTCTAGCTCCATTGCAATGGTTTTGTTTAGGCAGTGCATGTAGTTCTTTTTTGTCTTACCTTTTTTTGTGATGGTAATAGCATGTGCTATATTAACAGTCTGGGGTCTGAGAAGAAAGCAGAGCTAAGTGCAACTACCTTGACCCTTCCCTAATGCAGGGGTACAGGCTGCAGCACCCGCATCTGACTCCTCATTCTTACAGCTGAAACAAAGGCGATCCTGTATAGCCCCTCTCTTCCTCTGCTTAGACCCAAGGGGCTGGTTCTGCCATTTATTAGTTTGAAGTGACCAGGCAGTAGTTGACAGGCTTTAACAAAACGAGTTCCTATTTTGCAGGCTGCTCCTGAGGATCCCTCATTACAATTTCAACATCGTGGTGATGGACAAGCACGGAATGGACAAGGAACGGTATCCTTTCCCAGCAACGCCAGCTGAGCTTTTTGCACTTATTGACAATTTTCCCTTGAGAAAAGAGGAGATGAAACTGCAAGCAGAAATTGGTCAGTCATGTCCCTAATACAGGATTGCAGGGCTTGCAGTTGTCAGTGAATATTTTTTAATCCACGTAATTCTCCCCTTGGTGCTACACAATGCATGGCTTTTTTAATCACTGATGTACAAATTTTTTGTGTGCATTGTTAAGTCTGTCCAGCTGTGTAGCTAGTCTGCATAGAAGTATGCATGATGCTTTTTTGTACTTTCAGCCATCTTCAGATAAATGTGTACGCAGGATTACTGCCCCATGGAATTTCTTGTACAGAGAGTGAAGAACTGAGGCATGTTTCTGAGAGTTTATTTTGGATTTTTCATTCAGTATAAAATTGGAGTTTCCTTCTTACTGTTTATAAGTCTTTTTATTAATAAAATATTGTTTTGCAAACAGATAGTTGTCTAAAATTCCTCTTGGAGATAACAGCTGATCAATTAATTCAAAAGTTGGAACAAAATACCTCTCTGCAAACCATTATAACAGAGACATTAGCCTCAGATTGAAAGTGTGCAAGCAACCGAGCGGTATCTTTCAGTTCCACTAATGATACACTCGATCATAGACACAAAGCGTAAGCCGAAGGCAATGCAACTGCCTGTTTGCAGCAGGAGCAAATAGCTGATAGCAGGAGCACAGAAGTCATTACCCGAAGGAATGTGATAAAGGAACAGTGAGCAGTGTAGAAGATGGGCAGTAATTACTAAAGGCCACGTACTGCAATGCTTGATAGAAAAATACGCTCTTACCTGGTATGCTTATGCTTCTGGCTTTCCATGCCCGAGGGACTTGAAGTAGCAGATTTCTTTCCTCTCTTCATCTTGGAGACAGACAAGGCTGTTGATTTGATGGCAGGGAAACATTATCCCCAGAGAAACTTTATCAAGGATTTGTTATTTTCAGATCTGTGAAAATATCTGTTTGCAAGTCATCACTTACAAATTAACAAAAAAGTTCCCTGCTTAATAAAAAGCAGTAGGGGGAAATCAAAAGAGTTTTCTATTGTTTTATTACAGCCCACAGTCTTGCCAGTCCACTGGAAAGAATATACATCATGTATGAAAAACATAAGCATCAAAGGACTGAAAATTGTGAGTTACAGCTTTGGATACCTGTTTACACGATATGATGCGTAATTTGACATGCCTGAAAAGCAGCAGTCCAGTGTCTGCACTATTCATTCTTCCCACGCAAGAGCACAGCCCTGTTTTTTTCAGCAAAATGCCTGTTTGTCTTTGATTGTAAGGTAGATTGTTTAATTTTACACTCTGGTGTCAGCAGAGGAACAGTTTATCAGCATTTTAAAAATAATCCTTACCAGGGTTTGGTCTCTCACACCCTCTGAAATTGGAAAATCTCTTTTAAACAAGGTTGCTCCTGCAAGTGAATTAATGAGGGAATGAATGTGAGGAGAGGGAAGTCAGCCCTGACACTAACTAGCAAAAAGCTATTTTGTGGACTGAGGCGCAACTGCACCAAGGAGGGAGTGGGTGATAGTAAGCTGTGTCTTCTGAACAGGATGGTCTGCTTTCAGAAGTGGTAGGAGGCTGTTACTAAACACCCCCAAGAATAAGTATGAAGAGCATGGCACAGCCTCAGTGAGAGCTCCAGGCAGTGCTGATGCTAAAGGCAAAGATGATCTGGATGCACCCAGAACTTTCCAGGTGGTGCTGCCAGGTTTGCAAGGATGAGCAAATGGAGGGTAAGGAAGCCCTGACTGAGCTTCCAAGTGCTGCCATAAGATGCAAGGACAAGATTGGTGACAAAAATCACAGAAATAGCATTTTTTTTTCCAGACCTGACCAAACCAAAAAGAAAGTAATTCCTGGACCCACTAAAAAGAGCAAGGAGGATAAGAGCCAGCATGCTGATGGACACAGCCGTATCCCAACTTGCCCTCTCTCTGCTGCCTAACACCGGTGGTTAAGAAAACTAGACATGGCCAGGCACACTGAGTTGCTTCACGCCTTTAGTGTCACATGTGGAACAGAGACAGCCTGAGGACACATCCATACACATACTGCTGTGGTCACGTGGCTCTGGCTCAGGTTCTTGGGCATGCATATGCTTATAGCATGAATGCAGAGGTGGACAGGTTGTTTTCCTCCCTCACGTTCCTCATTGAAAAAAGCATATCAACTGATTTCCAATGATTTAAAATTTTTTAAAAAATTAAAAACATCTCTAATGGTTCTGATTTTTCTATTGTATTGCTGCAGTTCCAATCCACTGCTGCTCCATTTTGATTTAAGTACAGAATCCATGCATCTAGTCATCTTTCGTGACTGGGTGAACAGGAGTGGGGCTTTACGATTGCTACAATCAGGAAAGTGATTGCAATCACTAGGCTGTTACGGGAAACTGAATTAAGCAGAGGAGAGTGCATGAGTTATTGGATTACTTGTTATAGTTCTACACAGAACATCTGTTAAAATCCTATGATTAAGAAAAGCTCTTCTTGATTAGTAGTGTAAGGTTTCTGGCACTTTCTGTTGCACATTTTTGTGGGGAACAGTAAAAAACATGTGCCATCTCTGTTTTGGAGTCAGTATGGTGTGCAGGGATGTGGCAGATTGGCCTTTTAGGAAAGGAGTGTTTGAACAAGGGACTTAGTGTTTCTGGCTTTAGCCCAGCATTTATATTCAAATAAACTCCAAATATTCAAATATATTCCAACAATTAGTCCTGTAGACTACTGGTCCCAGAAAAAATAGCACTGCCTAAACAAGGTGCAGTATCTACACTAGTGTACTACTGTTTTTTTTTTTTTAACATTTAACAGAAAATTCAGCTCCCTCAAAATCATACAGGCTGGAGTGTTTGTTGTACTACCAACATGGCTCTTCTTGCCATAGATCTAATCCTACCACTGCTGTCAAAATGCAAATCCTGTTTAAAACATGACTTTGAGTTGGGAGGATTAAAGGTGCTTTCCAAAAAGCAAGACCTGCCGTGAGTCTTCTCCTCTCCACTCCCATGTCCAGGATATTCATTGCAGGAGATGTGACAGATCCCAGTGTGTGGATACAGTCACAGGCTGGAGGTTCCTACATCAATCTAGAGATACTTTTCAATTTTGAATATGCACCAAAAGACTTCAATCAGTTTAGATCAGAAAACATTCATATTTTCTGTCATGCAGCATCTTTTGCAAACAAAACTACTGGGATAAATTGTGGGAGGCAGCCATTTCTCATGAGCACAAAACAATTTTGTAAATAGCCCAATATTCCACATATCCTACCCAAGAATCCACCTAATCTGATGAGAACAATCCCTGCCGTCACACACCTCCTGTACACCTGCAGAAGACAAACAAAATCTAAAGTTGCACATCCCTGTTTTTGAAGTTCAAACCATTCCCTCTAGGAGAGAAAGTTATATGTTTTAATGAAAACGCCAATGAGCCTTACAGCTCTGCACTAAATGACTACAACACGCAGCTTCATTATGGCTCAGTACTTACATAAGAGCATGAGTCAGACTGCCTAGCATAATTAATGAAAATACAGAGGCTAAAAAGTAACCTCAAGTACATTTAAACACTTCTACAATCACAACCCACTTTTTAAATCAGAGGTGCTGAAATAATGGCGCTTCGGTTGCACTAGATCACTTCCAGCCGCTCACCTCAGTTGCAGTTACATCCACAGAAAGGGAAAAGGGACCAAGTGCTCCACACCATCAGGAGATGGCACAGCTCCTCTTCGCTGTGTAGCTACTGCCCATTTCTCTCTCCCCATCTGTGGCTGGAGGATGTTTTTATGGCAGCTCAGCAAAAGGAAGAGTGGGAAAGCGTTAGCAGACCCTCAAAGGCAGAGAGCAGCAAGGCTGCCCGGGCTAGAGGAGCCAGTGAGGACATAGGCAATTCTGGATAGTACATGCCTTTCTCTGGCCTCTTCCAAGCGGTGATCCAGCTGGTGCATGCTCTGTAAAATGCAAGGGAAACAGATGGGAAAGCAAGTGTCCGTGCACAATGTGCGAGTGCATATTGAGTTATCACTGTATCTCCCACTGCCACACGTGCACCCAGAAAGTAACCACGACCTGAATTTCAGTTATTAGGTTGGCCCATACTTAAAATTCACAAGGAGAACTTGGCACCTGTCGCCTTAAAGAGAAGAGGAGAAGAGACTGTAGTTCAACTGTACAGAAGTTACAGAGGTGTCTTCTAGACCCTGGAGCAAATGCTTAAGTAGAGTCCCAAACAAAGGTACAAGGAGCAGAGGAATGGCAGGAGAGGTTTTCACCACCTCAGCTGCCTTCCAGTTTATGGATATTTGACCTCCTTTCCCAAAAAGGCCAGAGCCAGCATAGGGACAAGCTAGACAGGAGTGGTATGAGGGCAAAAATACCAGCTGTCTGGGCTCAAATCACACCAAGACACCAGTGAACCCCACTGAGGTGGTCTCCCCTTAACCCAGGTGCAGTCATCCAACACTGAGACAGACTTTCAGAAGTGAATAGAGGCAGGCTCAGGCGCAGGAGCATTATTTACCTTCCTGGTTTGTCTCTGATAGTAAAGAAGGGACAGCAAGACCTGGAGAACCAAAAGATGGAAGAGAACCCTCAGCTCTGAGAGGTAAGTTGAAGGGAACACAACTCAGCTGAAAGTATAAACCCAATAGAGGGAATTGAATGGGGTTTTTTAATTTAAAAAAATATTTAAAAATCAGGACCAATAACTATAGAAAAGCTGCATTTTGAACATAACTGGATTTTCGAGTGGGCAGGACCTTGAACTAGGGAAGAGGTAAGAGGTTCAGAGACAAAGGGGACAACCTTCTGAGCATCAGGTTTAAAGCTCATGTGAAATAATTATCAAGCAAGAGGGAAGAGAACGCTGCATTTCCCTTATTCTTAGAATTGTATGTTAAAACAGTTTTAATGCTTATGAAATGAAAAATAGCTTTAAAAACACTTAAATTATAGAAATGAAACAAAGAAAAAAAAAACAGAGAGAGAGAGAGACACTGTCAATGGAGTCCCTTCTCTGAAGACAGGCCAGGCCTCTTGCACTATTCATCCCATGCAAGTGAAGTAACATCTTTACCTCAATGAGATAATATGGGCTATTCTTGGGAGACATGCTTATAGCTTGCTGTAATGCATTTCAGGAGAGACAAGGACACAGCAACGTTTCAGTATTTTAATTTAAAAGATAGAACAGTAATCTTGACAACAGCTGCAAATGTATTACCAGCCACCTTTGTCCACAAAACTGAACATACAGTGCACAGTACAAAAATAGTCTGGGCAGGAAACATTTTGTCTAAATTTGGTCAGAACTTAGCATACTGCAATGCCATTTACTGCTACTATGGTTCACGTCCAGCAGACTAATTAAACAAATAGCAACAGATTTTAAGCAGAACAAAGGCAGAATGAGGGATACATGACATTCTCTGATTGCAACAAATGACTACACTTGGCTTTAGGCAAACCTCAACAATTAGAACTAGCCTCGAAAATATACACCGAGCTGTCAGGAGCAGTAGCACACAGCCATATATTGCCACAAAGTAGAATTGTTGAAATAACTAATGTAAGTAAAGGGCCAAGGTGCAGCAAGGGTGAGTTTCAAAAGCAACTGTAAAAACACCTAAAAAGCAAGTTGAGATTCACTTTCCAGTGTCAGTGTCAATATACACAGTATAATTAACACTGTATAATTAAAACTTATCAAACAGCATTTGCAAACATGAAATCACTAGGCTTGAAATTCATGGTACACAGTGGTAAGGTTCTGCTAGCATGCTTCTCAGCATCTCCTGCTAAGTTATAGTAAAAGACATCACTGCAAATAGAAGTCTGCATCCTGTTTTGGAATTCATCACACATTCTACCACTATTTCTCTAGGGTTCTCAAATGCTAACATTTGTGTGTGTAAAAATAAATAAATAATATATATATTTAACTATTTACAAAAAGAAGAGTCTACAAAGTGCATGGACCAGCTCTCAGAAGATCATTCTTTCCATAACTGTTGCAAAGTGCTGAAAATCACTGTATGTTAGGGAAGTAAAATTTCAGTTTATACCTCGTATGGCTGAAAATAAGTAGGACTTAACTGCTGCACGCTGTCTCCGTCCAGATACTGGAGATTAATGTTCAGGTAGAATGTTTTGGTGAGGACTGCTGAACCAAAGAGAGGGATGAAGTGAAAAGAGATACTTGCAAAGATTCAGTTACAACTCTTACGATCTTGTGCAAATCCACTAACTAGACACCTGTGGAAATAGGACTCAGAGCTATTTTTCAAAGGTGTAGGAGATCCAAGCAGCCTTTCTCTTCATGGACTTTACAGAGCAAACTGCAAACTTTACATGCCTGAAGCTGGGCAATGTGCATACCCTTCAAGAAGTCAAAATTATGCCAGTCTAAATGCAACCCTCTTACCACTTCGCACCTGTGATTAGCTCAATGGCTGCTCCACTGTTACAGTTCGGTTGATATTTTGTAGAATAAATGTACTTAGCAGGGCCTAACAAGTCAGGGAAATAAAAAATTCTAAAAAAATGTATTAAAATGCTTCTTTCATGCTACCTTAGCATAATCGACATTGGAAGACGAGCAGAAGAATAATCTTCGAGTCTCATACACCATAATCAAAGCATACTCGCCACCCCAGTGCCTCCTCTCTTAAAACATCTGCTAAAGCATCCAGCTGGGAAAGAAAGGTCAAAATGTGGCATCTAAAAGGCATTCAAGAAAAGCAGTGGCACTTGGATTAGCACAGGAAGATGGCAACAGTGTCCCACAGAGTCTTTGCAGCTGTCCTCCCATCCTTGCTCAAACATAACCTGATGGAGGTGGAGGAGATATGGAGGCCATTTCAAGCCTATTTTAGCCTGCTTTTGGCATCTAAGCATGCAAGCAAGAGCATCAACATTTAGAAGCCTAAATACCCATATAAGCTGATAAACAGAACAGAGAAACTTCTGGAAAGCAGGGATGGATACTGAAGTCTGATGGTTGGGCTTTGAAAGCCCTCAGCATCAGCTCTTTTTGATGGTTACTGGGAATTACACTGAAGATGTAACCACACTGTCTAAAGAGATATTTACTGGCCCTACTTGATGTTTTACAGAGAAAGTTGTGCTTCTATTCTTCTTTAAATGGGTCAAACCCTCAAAATCTAATTACAAGGGTGAAAAGATAGTGATAAAAGCCCTGTAGTTACCTTGCTAGAAAAGTATGTATCACAGTAAAATGCGTTGTGCAACACGTTTTCAAAAACCACTGTAGAGAAGATTTCTTCTCCATTGACGCATCTTCAGTTATTCAAAGTCTGCGTGGAAAAATACTTTAGAAACATTAGCTCTGCTGTGTCTATTTACTCAGGGTAGGAGTTTATGAATCAGTGTTAAAATTGAGGCTATTTTCTCCTAAAAATTAGCCTTAAAGAAACCATTCATGCACCTTCCATACCACAAAGATCAATACAAAAGGAAAGCTTTAGCCTAAATTCCTAGCTTTCTGTCTTTTTGTTCAGCCTGGTAACACACAGTGTGTGATGACACACAATAATAGGCAATTAATTCAAATATCTAGGAAACGAGAAATCACATCTGCAGTTAATCATCTTGTGCTTTTTCCAAACCATAAATCATTTTTCTAAAGGAAGAGAACAAAGATATAAGAGATACAATTAAATGTGACATTTTCCACAAATCAAGCGCTTCCTACAAATGCGCCGACATCATCATAAAACAGCAAAGCTTTCTAAATTGCTCTAGTGTTTATATGATGTTCATCATCTCTCTGAGGCTCGTTTGGGGCAGAGCGTGATACCTATTATATGCTGCCATAGTGCGGAATTCTCACTGCTAACCTAGGAGGTAATTTCATTATACTACTCCAAATCCCATCAATGGTAAACACCACCACCCTGGCTGAAATTACTTCCCAGGTGAAATTATTCCTTACAGATGCTGAACTGCAGTTGACACCTACAGTCTATTCATAGCCCTGTCTATAATTTCAGGTTCAGGCTCAGAGTGGAAGTTTTGGCCCTTTGGAAGAAAAATGCAAAACTTAAATCCCAGGTATGAGATGGGTGATGCTTCTCAGGTAAGTCCACTCATCACAAATTCTACCATAAGACCAAAATGGGCAGAAGCTGAAGTAATAAAGTGCAGACTTTTTCCTTTCAAAGCAAGGCTTCATTCAGCCAAAATGTTCACACTTAGGTTAGAAAATACCAAAATTAGACAAACTCTTGTACTCCATGTAAAAGCACAAGGTTTAGTTCAGTTCAACGTTATTTTAAGGTTTTCGATTTGGCAAGAGAAAAAGGTGTCAATCTGAGGGTCCAACTTGGAGGAGTTTGTGTGTTCTTCCTATTTTTCCCATTTTCACCATCAAAATGAAACACAACCAAACCATCCAACTGCCCAGTGTTCCTCTACAACTTTAGCTGGATTTGTACCCTGAAGTATAACTTTCTTTAGATTTAACAAGCTTCATCTTTTTGAAACAGCTTCCAGCAAGTGAAAAATCAAGTGTGTGCTTCCATGTCGATATAATATTATTGTTCCCAAAATGAATACACGTTTGCAGTCCAAACAACAACGACAACTCAGATCAATTCTGTTAAAGAAAGAGGTAGTTTAGGTGCCAAAAGTTAGGTTTGGTTTCACTTTGGGGGATGCTGATACCCAAAAAAAAAAGAATAAATTTGTTAAATCTTATATTTAAAGAAAGACTATTATGATAAGATAAAGGTCATAAAATGTATGTGCTTGATATTTGTGCTCTAATTTATCAGTTCACAGCATCTGCGGCATAAAATGAAAAGCCAGCTAAAACTTGACTAGAATTGCTTCGCTGCCCAGTTTGAGCAGAACTTCAGAATAAAATAATGAATAGATAAAGAAGGAATATTAAGTCACTTTTCTTGAGCAGCTGCTGACTTTTGGTTCCCAAACTGTCAATCTCCAGGGCCATTTTATTTTCAAAGATGACTTTGTAATTTCTGAAAACTGTGGGTCTCAAACTGGGCAAGCAGTACCTCCAATGACTTTTTAAAGTCCTATCAGAATTTTAATAGAAAATATTCATAATGAAACAAATTGTTTTATTAAAACAATGATATATTTTTAACTAAAACAATCTTTTTTAAAAATCTAATAATATTGGGTTTTTAAAAGATTGCTTGTAAACTTCCCCCCCTAGTTTCAAGCCATTCAAATCAAAACCAGTATAAAATATCTTTTAAAAGGAGGGAAAAAACCAAAGAGGTATGGATATTCTATTTTAAGATTTGGATTCAGCTCTAAATATGTGTACGTAATTGTACACTAGGACAGCTAGAGATGAAAAAATTTCCAGCTGTAGTTACTTAGCTATCTGTTCATATTCTATTGTTCAATCTGGTTTTCTTGCAATTTTTGGATTTTGAAGATCAGCATTTGTATCTCTCAAGGTATTATTGTCTTTATTCTTCTCAGAAGTCTTTGAATACTGGTGTTTTGATCTACAGGGAATTATATATTCTATGAAAGTCTGGGGTTTTTCTAGTATTTTATGTAAAGATTGTTTCCATATACTTGAATTTGTTTCCTTAGTGCTAATACTACATTGCTTCCAAAAATAAAATATTTGGAGGGGAAAAAAAAAAAGTTAAGAATAGCTATAGATGATTTTACCAGTTCAAATAGGAAGCTGTGTTCTAATTCTGGAAAATTCAGAAGAAATGTTGTTCACTCAGTTTACTGATCTTCTTTTGTCTTATACCCTGAGAAATCACATGCCATGCAATTATATATCCAGTCTTGCAAGTAGACATGTGTTGTCCTTGAAAAAAAGAGATTATAATCTCATCTCATTATGGTAGGAGTAGCCCACAACAACTATTCAAAATAGCATGCTCTTCACATACGACCTGCCTAAGCCCTCAAAGCATGGGGGATCCAAGTAGGTGTAAAAATCACTTTAGGAAACCAAATGGCAAAATACTGCTGAACAATTGTCATGGTTAATAAGATTGATGATTTAACTGGCCAAACCCCACTTGTAATTAAATCCACTGTTAATGCACAGGGGGATGGATGTTCAGGAGAAAAAAGCCCAGCTCTACTAATAATTAACGTGCATGAGCATGCCTAAATGGAATCCCAGCCCATTCAGAGAAAATTACACAGTTGTGCAAATCATTGTGGCATGTGCTTTAATCATGTCACTTTGTGACACAATCTGTTGAATCAAGGTCTTAGCTAACCACGCCCACACCTAGTATGTGTCTCATCTCGGCAACATCTCAGATGGGAACCGGCATACGAACATATTCCTTGTTCAATGACATCAGAAGATCTTGCCTAGAGCTGTCAACTGAATCTAAAACACTTTTTATAAAAAAAAAAGTACTATCATGTAGCTTTGAAAACTTCTTGGAGATTTGTTGTGCTATATTTTCATTAGAGGCTCTTTGAGTGTTTTGCACAAGTCTGCCTTTTATACGGTGCATTAAAATGCAGAGAATGCCAGAACACCAGCACTGTACACCACCTCACCTGCTGTCTGCTTCTAGTGTGCAACACAGTGCATTGGCCACTGCCTCGGTGGGCTGCTTGGTCCCAAGCCTGTCATCCTGCACACAGCACAGCCCAGCAAGCAAACATGATAAAGCAACATTGATTGTTATCCTTCCTAACATTATGGCTTCTTGTCTTTCAAATAACAAAGCACAGACTCACTCTGAATCTGCTTATACTGTATATCACTGTTGTCTTCCAGGCCATCTTTGACCCAGAAGGAGATATGTAAACCAGGCATTACTTAGTAAACAGTTAACTAGAGAATTTGCTCCCTCCATGGCCCTGACCCCAGGCAGATGTGTTCATCAGCTGTGCACCAGTCACCAGAAGGGAGAAAGCCAGTTCCATCTCTGTACAGCGTGAAATTCTCACTGGCTTCCAGAGAAACAAATTCCATATTATAAGCCTGGGTTAAAAATGTGTACATGAAAGTGCAGAATGCATTAAAATCTCACTGGGAGCCTTAATATCCAAGGCAAAGAGTACAACCCTTCCCCATGGGCAAAGTAACAACAGCCTGAACACCTCTGAAGTCAGGAGCATCTGTGGTACCCCTCAGCCATTAAAGTCTTTCAGAGTCTGCGTTTTCCCATGCTGGACCTCAGCATTAATATCCCCTCCACAGGAGCTCCTGGACTGTCAATCATCTTCTGCCAGAGATGCTGCTCTTCCCCTCGAGAGTCCATCCAGTCAACCTCCTTGCCGTTACTTACACCTGGCAATTATAAAAACATGAGGCATTTTGCCATATTAGTAAGCAGTTACTTAATGTCCTTGTTCATTTGCTCCAACAGCGTGTAAGGAAGATGACAAGCACTTTGCACTATCACCTGTACAAGGGCTTATTAAACTCCACACATGGCACATGGACAGAGTCACATAAACCTCACTGCTTTGCATCACAAACAACTTTCTCCTAACAGAAGAGGAATGGAATTCATGCCTCTTTAAGATCATGCCATCAACAGCATAAAGGCTGCCGCTGAACAAGAGAGGTCTTCTTCTCCTCGCTGGGATGCTAAGAAATGCTTCTAAGGTATTCCCAGTTCTTCTACACTGCACAGAAGCACAACTGGGCACCACATTTTTATGTCTCACTCAATGGAGGAAAGAACTAAATCATCTATAGATTACATGTTGCCTTCTCTCCCTTTTCAATTTCCCCAAGTTCCCATACAGTTTCTATGTACTCAGTAACATTTCTACCCTTCATACACATGAATCCTGGGGTAAAGAAGGAGAGCAGAATAAGAAAAGCATTCATGAGTCTGATGGGACCTTACCTTTTCCAGTGCTCAGACGGACACCTCCCAGAAAAATATTGCTGGAGAGTGACTCCTTGTCCCACACAGTCAATTCTAGGCAGACATTACGTATATCCCTTGAATTCAAGCCACTGAAAGCAAAGGTATGATTCCACTGGGGGTTCACACTCTTTTTTATTATGGGAGTTTTGTGTTTTGTCGCTTTGCTGTCATCTGGGAGCAGATATCTGTGAGATACAGAAAAGGAAAATTGAATATGTGGATAGGTTGTCACATAATATTCACAGAGAATTACAATCACATAGGGGCTCAAATGGGATCAGGACCACACACTTATTAAATTAAGCATAACCCTCAAGTACATACTTTGCATTTGTACTCCGTTTGTTCTTACAGTTACAATGTCAGTTATCACCAGCAGAAATTGGAATTAGGTCTCCTTACCCCAAGTCTTGGGTCTTAACCACAAACTTTTTATTTTAGTGAGGCTAAATATAGACTGAATCATAAAAACATTGGCTAGAATGAGCCACTGGAGTCACCTTGTCCAGTGTCCCTCTCAAAGCAGAACAGGAGGTCCTCCAGAAAGAAACAAAAATGACTGACAAGGAACTTCAGCAGGTTAGCATCATTAGAGTTGCCTAAAGCCCAATTGAGTGCAGTAACACTGCAAAGTAAAGTCTGACAAACTCCTCACTTTTTACTTTTAGTAGAGAATTCCTTTAGTAAAACTAAAATAACTTGATGCTCTAGTTGACAATCAGAGGTCTCTACAAATTTTCATCGTCTCTACCTTCACCTCCTCGAGCAAAGTTAATGGTGTAACTATGTGGTTGCACATAAATACTAACGGGTCAGACATACCATCAAATTATATCACTAGACCTCAATCAGGATTCCTGTGCAAGCTTTTACATGACAATAAACATGAGCTAGTTTACTGCAGTGGGCTAACTGTGGGCTAATCTATGTCAAATTACTGCAAGTTAACAGTGCAGATTAGACCACTGCAGCACATCAACTGTTTCATGGCAATTTGATTACGCATTTGGCCGTGACACATGACAGATGAATAGACCAAGGAAAACAGACTCCTGTTTCACTGTACTGAATATTCCACGTCAGCAACAGCAGACATCACTCACTAAAGATAGCCCAGGCAATTTTTTGCCACACCTTGCTACTGCTAGTTTAAAAATGCTTCGACAACATTTTCTCCCTGAAGTCTGTTGCAAACTCCAGGTCAGAACAAGTCATAGTGGAATCAGACAGTCTATTTCCAGTAAAAGGAAACACCTTCCCATGTATCACGAAAAGAGAGATGGCATGGGAGAACAAATACGTAGGAAGAATACCTCAAATGTTTTCTACATGAAGTGTACAAGCTTAGTGATAGTTTGAAGCACACTACAAGATCAAAGTAAATTCTCAGCTCCATCAAAGAGTTAAAGCCAGGATGTTTTCTGTGGTCCCCATTTAGTAACAACACTCAAACCGTTAATAATGAATTAGCGCATATCTAAAAATCAGCAATTCTGAAAAATCCAATATAATGAGGCATGCAGGATTATGTTCATTTTACAAGTACATGTATATCCTAAGGTAGCATTTTCTCTATAGTTTGGATTTTGACTGTGCAACACAAAATGCTGCTTGTCGAATAAAAAGATGCATATTTGTCATGCTATGTATATTTTTGTGTACCCACATGCATACAGGCATATAAGTGACAAAGACCTTGAATTTTTCAAAATTATGCATCTTAAAATCAAACCTGAAAGACATCAGAGCAGAATTTTTACACATCTGCTGTCAAAGAATATTAAAGGTTAACAATGAGACACAATTGGACTTAAGACACTAAGTTTGAAGTCAGGGATACACTTCCTGGGAACCCTCAGTGTTTAAATATGCTCCTTGACACTCTACTACATGCCAAAGAGCTTTCCCAATTAAGCACTAGAAAAAAAAAACAACCCAAAACTATAGTATAAAAGGGACAAATCTTCTCATTTAGCATATTCACTTGAATCAAGACAGAATTTCTGCACAGACATAATGAATTTTCCCTTTCTGCATGTTTCATGTGACATCAGTTAGAAAGAACCTCAGCTGGATGGATCATGCCTGCTTTATAGGTACTATTTGCAGTTTTACAAGGGATCCAAACCCTTGTATTTTCTTGCAAACAAGTTTCTTATCCAGGACACAGTCTGACTATTCCTCTTAGTAAAAAATATGTACTGTTTCAATTTCCTGAAAACGTAAACGTCACCATCAGATTAGGTATCATCTCCAGTTCGAGAGCCCTAATTTACAACTTCTTGCCTCCAGGAGTGATAAGGGAAGTAGTGCCAGATGCTTTTCAGGACTGACAGTCCATACATACACACACAGATATATTGAAAAAAAAAAATGTGGTCAGCCAAAATACGATTCAGTGCAGCCATTAAACAAATGAGGAGGAAAAAAAAAACCACACCCAAACAAAACCAAAACAACAACAACAACAACAACAAACTCCCACAGACCCTTTCACAAAAGTGTCAGATGTGCCTCCTGATTTCACTGCCGTTAAATTCTTCGCTTCTTTGATGAGGACTTCTAATATACCTCCAGATGGCATGTGAGAGTCTCCCTTCTTTCCTTTTTTAAAGCTCTTCTTTCCTATACATAGAACAGAGTTGCAACATCATTATCAAAAATTATATATACATTGCAAGACTGATTTGGAAATGTAAATTCTCTTGTCTAATTTTTTTTTTTTTAATTTGCTGCAACAGGATTAAAGTATTCCTTATGAGGAGATTCTGATTCTCTATGGGTAGAGAAACTAACAAGGCAGGGTCAGAAAAAAACTCCATATTTGATAAAGAACTTCACCTTGTAACCATTATTTCACCCTAGGTCAGGATTTTTAACACTCAGTGGGATGTTATTATACACTGCCATCAATGTTTGCTTTACCTTGAAACTGCCCTAGAGGAAGCATTAGGTTTCTGTCTGGGGGAATGTAACGTAGAACAACTGTCAGTTCTCCTTTATACTGAAGCCCAACATCTGTCGCAACCTCCACCTGAAAAGAAAAACAAAACAAAACTGAAATCTGGCTAAGGTAATCATTCACCATCTCCTTTTGATTTTAATTTTTTTGCACCAGCATGGCATTTGAAACACTTCTTAAATGTATCAAGAAATATTAGCCCACTTTCAGATAATTAGACATTCCAGACTGAATGCAATCACATTTCAGAAAACTTTATGAGCTAGGGAATGCAAGGGCTCAGCATTAAAAAGCCATGCAGCATTAAACACTGTTCAGTGAGCATACAGAGGACAGAGACATCCAGCATGAACAAGCGAAGCAAACAAACAGAAAAAAAATCCCTCAAACTTATTTCTGGAGGTGTAAACTGCACTAATTTAAGATGATATTCAGCCCTTATTTCCCCCAATCAGTATTTTAAGATGTAATTTTTTTCATGTACTTTAGAACAGTCACTCCTGAGTCGCTCTTGGAATGGAGGTGTGGGGAACCAAGGCAAGGGAAGAGAGCACAGTCCAGCTCTGAAATGGAAAACCTTCTTGAAAACTGTTATTCCCAGTGTCCTTTTCTACACAGCTACTAATTTCTCCATCTTTTCATATTTTAAATGTTTAAATATTGCTCAGGAAGAATGTATTCAATACCCTCCAGAACATCCTTGCTAAAAGAACACTAGGCCTTCACTAACATGTGCTGAACTCCATTAACATTGTAAGAAACTGAAAACTACATTTTAAAAACAATAGATGCAGCACAGAGATAACACATTATGCCAGTTCAACCTGACTTCTAGAAAAATAAAGTGCTTTGAAAAAAGAAGTCTTGTACATTCACATTAGAGAGCAGATCTATGAAAAATGCAGCCATATGCTAACCTAGCTCAGTGGTGTCCACTAATGGAGGTAGGACTACTCACATTCCTGTACACGTGTAGTGAACGGAGATTTA
>VZZY01003923.1:0-19109 GCA_013400335.1 Eurystomus gularis | reverse complement strand
GGAGCGGGGCCGCGGGCGGGAGGGGAGCTGGGCCGGCCGGGGCTGCCGGGAGGGCGCGGGGAGCCAGCCCCAGCGTGGCGAGTCTTCTGTTGGAGCTCGTCTCCCTTAAGCCCTCCGTGACACCCAGGGCGCGTTTCAGGGGGAGCGAGGCTGCTGTTGGGGTCTGGAAATTGTAACAAGTCGCTGTGCCCTTGCCTCCCGCCAGGGAAGCCAGCCGGGGTCCGAACATCTCTGGGTCGCATTCGTAGGACAGCCTGGTCCCACAGGCACTCCCCTGCCCTTTCTGTGGGCCTCTGAAGTGGCTCAGGCCTTCTTTTAACGCTAAACCAGCTTCGGGTCGAAGGGTTCAAAATCTGCCTTGGAGGAGCTGGTTACTGATTAGTCATTTGCTTGCATTCTTCCCGATGAGGTTCATTCACTCTGTCACTCATTTTTTGGTTAATTAGGCATGGAGAGGTAAAGAAGCCTTGAAGATCTTCTGAGAGTGTCATAGGTTCATAAGCACCAGAGCTCTGGAGAATGAAAAAGGATGTGCAGATTTCTCAGAGCCAGCTGGGATTCTAGCCGGGGAAAAAGTACAAGTAAACAGTCACCAGATCCCGTGACTTAAAGCAGGAGAAAGGGCAAAGCTTTGGTCTCCCCAAGAAGCAGTAAGAAGGGCCAAGGCCATGTGTTGTTCTCCAAGAGGCATCACAGGGGAGAGCCTCTGCTGGAGTTAGAGAGGCATGTTGCGGGAAATTAGTGTGCCAGAACTCAAAGGCAGCCTCTGTGTGAAAGGGGAGGTGGTAATTGTTTTACAGACTCTCCAGGCTGATTTTCACCTGCTCACACTCCCTCTCTTGTACATTCTTTCAGTCACAGTCTTGTACCTGAGTACAGACAAGCCCCAAGACATGAGTGTCCCAGCTTGTGTGCTGTCCAGAGGACGAGGGATGCTGGCTCTTTAGAGCTCCCAATGGCTCTTGTGTCTTGGCTGACACCCAGAGATTAGGTTTGGAGCAGATCTTTTCTGTCTCTTAGGAGCCAGAGCTGTCACGGGGTGGTTCTTCCCTGCTGCCTGTTGTCCTCATATGCTAGCTGGAAGAAGAGTAGCAAATGTGATGTGATGCGGCCTTGCTGCCATCCTCCTGTTGCCAGGCTGGGAGTCTTCCAGTGATGAGTGGGCTGTAGCCTTAGCAGAGCAGAGGTTTTCTAGAGCTGGTAGGAATAGCATGTACCTCAGCTAGATTAGCGGTGTCCTTAGTGATGGATGCGGGCCTTTTTTTACTAACTCTTGTTCTGCTGTGGTTTCTGATGCTTCCATGCGGATGTTTTCATTCCTGTGCATCCCAGCATTAACGAATCTCAAAATAGGGTTATATTTTCTACTTGACCAGTACGATTGAGCTGTTGCGCAAAACGAACAGTGGCAAAGAGAGCTGCTTCAAACAGAGCTTATTTTTTATGAATGGTGATGGAAGTGGTTCCTGGCTTATTTTGCAGGGCACCTTGAAAGGTAGCCTGTAAGTAGCGGGCTTAACCTTTCTGCCTTCTCTACACTGTTTCTGGGTGCAGCATAAATCATAGAGAAAAACTGTGATTTTATTTTCAGGTCTACTCTTTCAGGCTGTAATTTGAAGACTCAAGTGCTTGAGCTGTTGGAATGTGAGCTTTTAATCCAATCACAGTGGGAAAGTTTTAGGTTATATTAAAAAGATCTCTTTGCTTGGTTACTTAAAATTTTGACAGTTGGGTCTTTAGAACGAGGAAATACGTTAAAGTGCAAAATGAGACAAGCTGAATTCTTGCAGCATCCGTGAGGACTAATCCTCTGTTAGGAGGAGTCTGACTTGGCTTGCCCTATGTCTTTTTTTATGTCTATCATGTGTACAGGAATAAAAATGGTGCTGAAGTGACTGGGGCAGCTCTTCAAATGCATGTATGCTTAAACAGGAATGTAACTGGTGTGCTGAATGTAAGTCACAGTCTTAGAGGCAACGGTGGGTGCAGTATAGGAACTCTGAACAGAGAGTGATTAGTAGAAATAAACCCAAACATTATTAAAGATATCTGAATAGGTTGCCCGGGGAAGCACCTTGGCTTGTGAGATTGTGAGAGAGGCTTTGTGGTTGTGTGGTCATACTGTGAGGGGTAAAAGGCCTGCGAGCAACTAGAGATTCCATCCCTGTCTGCTGTAGACTGGCACATGAATAAGTTACGTGTTTTGAAATGGGCATTGAACTATTCATTTTGTTGCCTGAGTTGCCTAAGGGAGCAGTCATGGAGATAACCATGACCCAGGGTGCTGTAGCTGCTGCAGCTTAATTCCACCATTGAGTAAACTGCACATCTGCATAATGAACTCTTCATTCTCCAGCAGCTAGCCAGGAAATGTAGCACCTCAGTCAGTGTTATATAGCTTGTTAAGAAACTGCAACAGCCTGATTCTGGTTTGTTTTAGCTTTATCAAATGCCTGCGTTCTTCCTTTTTGTAAGGCTCGTGTACAAGTCTGATGCAAATTCTTTGTTGGCTTAACTCCAGCAACTTGGTGGATTTGCTCTGCTTGGCTCTTTGGCCCTGCAAGATACTGATTTCACTTACAAAAGAGCAGGGTTTTATTTTACCTTGTCTCTACTTCATAGAAGATGTGTCTGCAGCAGCAGACTAGCCAGAAGTTGAGTTGTAATGAATTAAGAATGGGTCTCTCATTATGAGTAAACCATTCAGATCTTCTATTACACTTGATAGTTTGTTGCTTCTTGATTCCCACTGCAAGCCCCAACTAACTGAGTCTTCCACTGAACAAACGGTTTGTGTGTCTGCTCACATTGTCCTTCCAGCTTTGTTTCTTTTTGAGAAAAAAAACCCCAAAACATAGTTGACAAAAATATCAGAATACCATCAATTTGAAAATCTGTTGGCATAGTCTGGAAAATGACTGTGTAAAAATGAGTCTTTGTTTTTTGTGCAGGCCTGGCAGGATGCTGGACTTGCCCTGTCTACAACTAGCAATGAAGCCTGTAGGCTATTTGATGCTGTGCTGATGCAGGTATGACCCAAAAGTGTAAGAAAATGAGATTTGAAGGGACTGGTGCATGAAACAGTCTTCACTGTAGTAGATGCTTAGATTTCTTATCAGCTGGGAGAACCTCACAATCAGGAGTTCAGCCGTTAGCAGGCTGCAGAAGACCCTTATGAGGGACAACCTCAGCCAGCGTGCTCATCCTACTGGACACTGCAGAATCAACCAGTTGGCATAAACCACATAGAAATCTGTGGTTATTACTTCTTCTGGTGGTGAAACTGTCTTTAAAACCCAGTTTTTCTGATTTCCTACTAAATGGTTGGGTTTTAGCCATTTGCCTTGTTTACTTTTGAATTTTAAATGCCTGCGAGAATGAAAAGAAGCCCAATATCACTGGGGATTCCTCGACGCCCCCCTCTCTCTGTCTCTCTTGCAGTATGCAACCTGGGCCAATAATGAGAGCCTTGGAGGTATTGAGGCATGTCTCTCCAAGTTAAAAGCAGCAGATCCAAATTTTAGTGAGTATAATCTTTATTTCTTAGCATGGACAGTGCTGGATAATACCTGGTGTCTTGCTGTTTGTTTGTTTGCGCAAGGGGAAAGTGTTGGCTTTTAGAATTCTGTGAAACTTCTTCAGAATGTAGAGCAGTCTGGGATGGTTTTGTGTGGTTTTTTTCATTTTCATTTCAAGTCTATTTAAATGGCTGTCATAAAAAGCCGCTCTGAACTTCAGGCTTATGAGACTTTCTGGACCCCTGTGGCTACAAGTCAATCTGGTTTAGAATAAACAACTGCCCCTCATGTCTATGTAGAGATGAATGTAATGCTCTGCAGCTCAACTTGTAATGTGCTGTTTTCTGTAGCAATGGGACATGTCATTGCTAATGGTTTGGAGCTGATTGGCACTGGAAGTTCAGTGCGGCTCAACAAGGAGCTGGACAGTGCGATGAGAACGATGATGACGCTTTCAAAATCACAGCCACTGACTAAGCGGGAGAAGCTTCACGTATCAGCATTGGACATGTTTGCCAGTGGGTAAGTCCACTGTCACCCCATTGAAAGGATGGTGAAGAGTTTTAGCTACCATGGGTGGAAGCAATAGGTGGTAGGAGTGTTGCCTGACATTAGCTGACATCTAGCAACGGATCAGGGCGCAATGTCAGTGATTGTTCTTAAATTTCTCTCTCCAAACTGTAAGCACCATGACTAGTTAGCGAGCAGTACCGTAGGAGAAGTGCTCTACTGCCACTGCTTCATACCATTAAGCTCTCCATGTTTTAAATCTGTCATAGACCCATCAGTCAGTTATGCGGTTTAGAACTGGGAAACTAAATATTTCACTACAGTGAGGTCCAGTATTGAGATCCAGACTTGGATCCACAGAAGCAAAGCTACAAACGGACTTTTCTTCTCTTTGTTGTCTCCCTGTGTAAAAAATGATTTCCTCTGTAAAACAGGGCGATAGCAGGGTGTCAGCAGTGCTGTAGAGGCTCACTGTTCTCTTCAAGGCAATGATTATGTGCCCTGCAGAAAGTATGGTCTAATGATTCACTTTCATTATTTGTTTGTCAAACAAACGTGAGCATGGATTTACTCGTCTACTTCTTGGCAAAGGTGAAGAGGAAGCTGCTGAAGCCCTATTACTATGGGTTTGATTCCCACTAGAGGAGAGGGAAGGTGTCTTTGCGCATGTCAGGTTAGATGAATTATGGTATGTCTATGTAAACCATGTTCAGCCCTGTAGGAAAATCTTTAGATTTATGGTTTAAGTTTGTTTCATTTTCCTTGTGTGTTTCAGTGACTTGTTGTAACCCAAGGACATTTCTTTCGAAAGATTGGCCAAAAGGTGCTCAGTGAAGATAATGCCATTATTACTTTAAAAAAGACTAAGATATTCCTTCAAGGGAAAAAAAAAAAAGTAATTTGATGTGGAATTTTCTGTTTTTCAGAATAGCATGACTTGAGAACTAACTGTGGAGATAGGTATGTGTGCCTTCTCTCAGCGACCAAAATAACTTTTTATTTGCAGCCAACTTCCAAAAGCTTGTGATCTTTGGGAACAGATTCTGCAGAGCCACCCTACTGACCTGCTAGCCCTCAAATTTTCCCAGGACACTTACTTCTACCTGGGACATCATATACAGATGCGAGATTCTGTTGCCCGGGTTTATCCTTTCTGGACACCTGATATTCCACTAAGCAGGTGGGTCGTGCTTCATCTGGAAAGTTGCTCTTTATCTGGTGTGCACGTACTTCGTGGTTTTGAAGTTCAGACATATCTAAGTAACAGGATCTGTGGGAAACAGATATGCAGACAAAATTGAGGGCTTGGAAGTGAATCGAACTTGACCGCAGCTGCAACATCTCTCCTCTATCCCTGTTGATGCTGTTGTGGAGAGTTTTTTCTTAAGTGAGCTGTGGCTCAGTTAGTAAATGTTGCTGTCAAATATAGCACATGGCATGCTACGTACAGGATAAGTCGTGTCCTCACTGAGAGCAGTGGCAAAACTACTTCAGGCTTTTTTTATGGGTCCATTTTTAACTTGGGGCTCACATTGTGGGTGATAGAGCACATCAGAGGAAGGAGTAAAGGGGTCGTAACTTGGAATACCAAAGTGTAGTTCTCAAGTAAAACTTTGGGCTATACCGTAACAGCTGGTGCAATAAAGACTGACAGGAAGGTAGAAGTTTTAAAAATTTATTTAGTTCAGTCCTGAAAATTTCAGTTTCCCAAAGTTAATTCAGGATAATGTGAGTCTATTGACAAATGAATTGTTAATAAAAACTAACTTGAGATAATTTTAAAAAGACTTTTAAGACCTGTTAAATTTATTGAAAGCTTTTAACTTGATATAAAAATTAACATTAAAAGTCCAAATGTACATTTAACGTTTAGAGATAGATGAATAGACAATCCACAGGCAACCTTAATTTTTCTGAATATTTTGTGAATGCTGCTGTGCACCAATGCACTGTACCTGCATATCCAGAGCAATCTTGTCTTTTTTCCTTCCAAAGCCAGTGCAGAGAATACAGACTGAATGGTAACCTAATAATGATGAAGCTAACTGAGGGTACCCCCCAGTCTCATGGCACAGAGGGCAGTCTCGGGAGTCTTGTTTTTCCAGCTATGTTGCCTCAACTGAGAAAAACTAAACCCTTTAATCCTTTTTAACTACGATATGCTGGTTCCGTTTGTTGGGGAAGTAAGACAGCTTAGCGATTTTGACTGCATTTTTAATAAACTTTCCTAGACGTAGTGCTAGAAAAGTGCTCGTTGTTGGCCACTTAATTGTAAAGCAACAGGAAACACCCATATGCCAAGCATTTCTTGAAGTATAAAAACCTGGCAAGCATCCCTTGCCCTCAAACTTACAGGCATGTAGAGTTACACATGAATTGATATGTTGACAAAATGTAAATAAATCTACTTTTATTCACCCTGATCCATCAAATAAACTGGTTGCAACATACCCCACATTTCAGTAGTTCCTTTGCCTTAGAAATTTAAAACCAAAACCACAACAGGTATTTTGAGAGGCAGAAACACATCCTGTGGTATTTTGCAGTCTATGAATCTGCAAATACAATAGCAGTTAAATATTTCCTAAAATGGCTGCATCAGGTACGTGTGTAAGAGCACGTAACATCCCTAATTTTTCTGTACATTGGGCATTTATGGCTTAATGGGGATACTTTACAACAAGTTTCAAAGGGCTACTTCACATGGAAGTACTCTCCTATAGTTTTTGTGGTCGCTGGAGAAAGTGCAGAAGGCTGTGTTGCCTTTGAGAAGCTCAGGTAACTTTGGTAACAGCAGTGTCTTGCTTCCAGCCTTCTAATTCTGCATCCTGCAGCAGTTCTGGAGATCAGCAGATTGTTCTGTGCAACTCTTAATTCCAGCTTGTCCAAAGATGTAAATGTCAGTTCTCAAAACACTGGCGATGTGCATCTTGTTACTGTTTTCCATGCCAGCCTCTCATTTCCTCTTAGAACTAGCTAGTTGTGCTGTATTCTGCAAGCTTTAACCCTCGTTGTAACTTGTAAGAACTGATTTGAGTTAAATGCTACTTCTAATATGTTTTTCAGTCCTAGATTAATTCTAATTCTAAATGGACATGCTGTTTTTTCCCCTTTTGCTTAGCTACGTGAAGGGCTATTACTCTTTTGGACTCATGGAAACAAACTTTTTTGATCGTGCTGAAGAGCTTGCCCGTGAGGTAAACCACCTGCTATTGGTGCTAAGAGGCGTTGGAATTCTTAGACATAGTCTCTATCTCTGGGTGGTGGTTTGCGCAAATGCCATGAACTGACTCCGTCATCCCAGTTGTTAGTGGAAGTAGCAAAGAGATAAAGCTCAGTGTGGAGATGATCACAGAATTTTGTAAGAAACTGTTGGTAACTGTTCCTTAGAGAGATTCCCACATCTGTGCCCTACCTTGGCAGTTTCATCTGGACTGTATCTCCTTCACTTTCTTATGAGCACACCTTGTCAGAAGGTGTCAGAACAGCCCTATAAAATCCATATATTATCCCATCTGCTGTTTCCCACATCTACAGTTGGCTGTTTACTCTTATTGAGAATGTTGGATTGGTTTGATGTAATCTGCTTTTGACAATCCTTTCTGCTTGGTTCCCCCTCTCTTTTTTCCCAGATGCTTGTTCCTGGATTTTTGAAAAATTAACTGCACACTCTTCCTGGGGATCAGTACTAGCTGGCCTGTTTCCTTTTTAGGAAGATAGTAATTATAGTTTACGTTCTGCAGTCCTCAGGAGTCTCAGACACATTTAATCTCTAATGAGAGAGTTGCTGAAAGTGACAACAAAGACTAAACGTTAACATTTACCATTTACTCGGTTAATGACCAACCCCACAAAATGCCTAAAACCTAGTGGAAGTTGTTGGAGCAAGAAAGAGGAATTTGCTGAATACTCAGAGCTGGCCATATTCTTGGAGAAGAAATGATTACCTTCAGGGCACTATGTCGTGGAATATATTGTGCCTATGCATGCATGCGGATGTTGAAGCCTTTGTGAAATAAAATGTTGTTTGATAATCTTCATCAAAGCCTGCATTTAAAAATGTTTTGCAGGTGTTCATCTCTATGCAGTAGTAGCTGCGAAGTGAAGTCAGCCAATAAATATTTTCTTCCTTTTCTGTCCAAATCAAACTTCCTGGCTGTGGATAGTTGGAATGGTACAAGGTTGTACTTAGCATACAGCATGTAAAAAGTAGTCTCTTGCTTCTGTATCAGCAGTGATAAATATTGTTATTTGCAAGTTTGTAAGCTTCATCGTGTTTTCCCATTTTTCACTTCTAGGCTTTGTCTATAAGCCCAACAGATGCGTGGTCTGTTCATACTATAGCTCATGTAAATGAAATGAAAGCAGAGGTGAATAAAGGGCTAGAATTTATGAAGGAAACGGAAACCAACTGGAAGGTAAACATTCCTGCAGCATCTCTGAAAAAGCTCCTGCTAGGTCTTCTTTATCTTCTCCAGCCAAGTTCTTGATTTCTCTGCATGCAGTTCCTTCCTATCTGCAGCCACGTGACAAGCAGTGCAAACTTCACATATTAGAAGAAGCCATTGTTTGGGGTGCTGTTACTATCCATGCTGCTTTTGAACCAGAGGCAGGAAAAAATGGCACATTATGAGGGACCTGTGGACCACTCTATGTTGTCGTTACTACAGCTACCAAGATTAGAAAAATGGCAGACATGTCAGTAAGGCCAGGATTCACAGAAAACCTCTCTTCTCACACTGCCTTAACCTTAGCTGGGAATGCTGCTTTTCAAAAGATGTGTGGTTTGTACTTGCACATGTAGTTTCTTTTTCCTATTTCACATCTCATAAAGAATGGCCATTGCAGACAGGTGAAGCATCAGATGTAAAAATAGTTATTTATTGATGTGTAATTTTTTTTGTTTGTGATTTATTGTGTGGTTGTAAAAGTAAAGCGACCACTGATACTTTCACAAGCTTTTTGCTTAGAGTGAGATGTGCACTCAGAGTCAGTTGAGGAACCTGGCTAAAGCTCTCCAGGGGAACCTAATGTGTGAAATGACATGGTCAAATCACATGTTTTAGAAGACTTATAAAATACTTGTTTGCTTCTGGATGGGGAAGGATTTTTAAAGGTCAACCATAAAGAAAAGAGAAATGATGCTCTTGTCTCTTCTAGTATATATCCAACATATTTGAGTATCTCTGATTATTAAGAGGTTAATTAGTCTGTCGCGTGGTCCTTTGCTGTAAATGAAGCTTAATTTTTATTTGTGTTGGACAGCTTATGTTTTCCTGATGGCTAAGTATGTTCTATTCAGAGCAGAAGGCTGTGAGGTTTGAATTTGTTAGAACCCGTGAGAGGCTATTTTAGTCATCTGAGCTGCCCATTCCACCTCACCCAAAGAGCTGGGATGGATAATGGGACTAGAAAGACTGTTTATTTTATACTTTTAAAAAAAAACATTCAAATACTGATTTTGGAAATGCAGGCAGAAAACCCTTGTGTGAGGTTCATATCTGTCCTTTACCAGAACGTATTTTGTCCTTTAATATGTTAGTTTTAATGAAACAGTGATGCAGGGGACTGGCAGTTTGGCCGACACCTTAAAAATCCCCAATCAGTGACTTTTTGGATTGATAGTTGGACTCTGTTTCTTAAAATAGTTGCATGCCTCTGTGATATATACCCTTTCTCCAAATAATATAAAGTGCAAGATCAGTAAGTAGAATTGTCTAATGTACCTTCGTGCTTTACCCAGTTTAGTTAAGTTTTGTAACAGCTGGCATTATCATCATGATAAAGTGTATAATCTTTTCTTTTGCACAGTATTTTTCATCTTAAACATCATGAACACAGGGTGTTAAACTGTAAGCACATGAAAAAAAGCAGGTCTCTCTAAGGGCTTTAATTCAATTGTTTGTATTTGGCCTGGTGATTTGAAATTTTTATTTGTCTTCTTTTAAAGACCGGAATCATCTGTCTGTGTTGCCACAGTATTCAGGCTCCTTCTGTTCCTTTTAAGTAATCCTCCTTCTTCCCAGTAAGAGGAGCAAAGATTTTGTACAGATTTTCTTTACAGAGTACTTTATTGTGTTTGTTCCACCACTCCCCCTGAAAAAGATCAGATGCCATTTGTTTTTTATGTATATTTCAGCACAAAATCAAAAGGGCAAATTATCTTACCAGAGGGGACCTCTCTGCCAGTGCTGTTTATTATTAAATGGCAATGTTTTTTTTCTCCCCAGCTGTTGTGGGTGGTTCCTATCGCCTGCTTTTATTTATTTATATTAGTTACCTACAAGCCCACCTCTCCTTAGCAATTTAATCTCATTCAATCAGCACTCAAAGTCAGCAGCAGTAAAAAGGTTTTGTTTTATTTCATGAGGTAATACCATGTTCTTATTTGTATGACATTTGGAATGGTAGTATATTAAACTTGATACTACCAGCTTTATGCCAAGCACTGTACTAGTTGCTCAGGTTTGGTTTGTGATTTAATATGAAACAAGTAAAGATTACAGAATGTTTTATCTTACATCATAAAGCTCTGACATTTACTGGGAACCTTTGTGCCTCCTGAAAGTGGGTGTTGCAGTTGTCACCATGAAAATGAACTGCAGTGACATTGTCTTGAAGTGCAGGCTAAGGAAGAGGATTTGAAGTTCTGGTGCCAGCTGAAGAGGACAGTGCAAAGTTGGTACAGTCCAGCAAATAGGCATCTAAGATGAACTGCCAACATATTTGGTATCTAGTGCAGCTTCTGTAGCCTGTTTAAGAAGTGATTCCGCGCTGAGATAGGTGTCTGGATGGGTAGGATGAATGGCCCTCATAAGGTGAGCTATTAGGACAAATGTGTCGCAGGAGAAGGTATCCTGGCCAGCTGACTTACAGTTCTTGTCTCTTGTCTCATGAAATACTCACTTTTGCCAAAGAAGGAAACAGAGATCTGACTAGGTAGGTTTAAATCGGAAGTTGTTTTGTAACTAATATTTTCTCTTTTTTCTTTTTTTTTTCCAGAACAGTGATATGCTTGCTTGCCATAATTACTGGCACTGGGCTTTGTATTTTATTGAAAAGGTAGGTGATATTTTCATATAGGTGCTTTATGATCCAAAGAGGTCATTCATCTAATGCTATTTAAAAGGCAGATCTAACATTTTTAGAGGCTTTTTAAAGCTATTTAAAGGGAAGTCTTTATAAAATAGCACAATGCCATTTTTACAAGCTAGTCCTTTATTACAGTTATTTTGGAAAGTCTTAATTACGTTGGTCAAAGTTACAGGATCTTTGTTAGAGTGGTGAAAAATTGCTGTGAGATTATTGCGTGTTTGAAGATCAGATAGTCTCACTGATTACACCTGGCACAGTTATTTGATAGAAAGATGAACTTCTGTCTCTAATTTTCGGACAAACATTAGACAAAATGCTCTTCAAATTCAACACTAATTTTCTAGCCCAAAAATTTGCTGACTGTAAGAAAGAGGCAGCAAGCTCTAAATTTGTTTGTTAACGTTATTAATTATTAGTGTTACTAATTCTTATTATTGAAACCTTTTTTAAATGGTTGCAATTTCACCCAACGTGTCAGATTGTAACGCAGACTATCTCCTTGGATTTAATAAAGTTTAGCACTTGTGGGATTCAGTTTAACAGGGAGACAAGTGTCGCGTCATTGAAAAGGCAGTGTACTTTGGTCAGAAAACAGAGTAACTTGCTTGTTATTGCTATTATTAAATGAAACCTAAACATACTGATTATCTTGCCTAGTGAATTTTGGTTTATCTTGGACTCCATTCTTTCTTTTAATACCTCAAGGTTTCTTTGACTTGGTTTGTTCTGATCGAGTCCTGAGGCAGTTACGAAGTGATATTTTGGTGTCCATTACTTGGATTATGTCTGGTTACTACTGGTCACTTTTGGTTGCTGTATCTAGATGTTAACCATTCAGTTCTTGTTTGCTTTTGCAGGGTGAATATGAGGCTGCTTTGACAATTTATGACAATCATGTGAGTAGAGGCCTTTTTTTCTGAACTGAGAACTTGCTTAAGACCATGATACGTGCTTTCTTCCTTCTGTGTGAGATTGAAACCTATCCCAGGGTGCTATATATGTAAATATATATAATTTACATCTGTTGTTACAGTTTTTTAGGAAAACTGTTTCTCAACAGTTTGGGGTAAAATGCCCCAAAGACTTGCATGTTCAAATATCTCTTCCACTTGTGCTTGAAAGAGCTACAGTGGCACTGTTGGTACTGTTTTCCATTCTGTCCATGTTTCTTATTCATGGTTTTTCAGAGGATGTAAAATGATTTTCCCACAAAGTCAAATTCCCTTTACAAAGAACTGAAGAACTGGCTTTGCATGTTAGGTACCAAGTCAACAGAAGCATGTCTTTTCACTCCTAGTTTATTATAGTTCTTTACTGTCCGGATTTCAAAACAATATTTGTAAATAAGAAATATAAAATTAGATAGGATAATATATCTTTGTAAGGATTATAAAAATCATGCAAGCTGGGAAGATTCCTACAGAGTGAAGTAACATTTATGACACTATTTTGGTCAAATACACTGGTGACCCTCTGTGCTTACTGAGTTTAACTTCATACCAGGAAAAACAACACAGATAAAGTGATATAAGTGTCTGACATTGCAAATTGTTGTATTCAGGAAAGATACAATTAGGGCTATTGCAAAACAGGTATTTTTGAATGAATAAAAAGATAAAATTAATTTTGTACTGTGAAAATAAATTTTCCTATCTGAATAAGTTCCCACTAGCACATTACTAGGGCAGCTTATGAATACGTGTGATTACAGATTGCTCCCCGGTGCGTGTTGAGTGGAAGCATGCTGGATGTAGTAGATAACTGTTCGATGCTGTACAGGCTTCATCTGGAAGGTAGGATATCCACCTGCCATTCTTTTTTAAAACTGTAAGGGGAACAGTTTTGGTTTTGCCTCCTCTCTTCCCCTGCCTTGCGTGTTGGAGAAGTATTTAAGTGTACTTACAGAGCAAGCTTGGGCAGTGCTACAGAAGAAATGTTCTGGTACAGAAGAAAACTTGAGAAAAGCCTCAATGTGAGACTCGTAATAATGTCCATAACCCTTATTCTTCCCAAGAGCTTTTTTTTTTTCCATACCAGTATGGGATTTCATTCAGCTCAAGCTAGCACAGGTCACGTATTTCTTTTTTTGACAAACTCACTTTTATTGTCCCTGGAGATCTGAGGCTGATCGGTCACCGTACAAAAGCCTCTTAAAAGCTGTAGACCTTCCTTGAAGTAGCTATGACTTCCTTTCAAGTTAGATACGTATCTCTCTATTTTGATACTGATTGAAATAGCCAGCACGTGTATATTAGCCTCTGGCTTTTGTGTACTCTCCTAACTCCGTGGCATTTCTCCTGAACTTTTATAAGCTGTTGTTTATACACTGGAGTTCATGACAGGGAGGGGAGGATGACAGACAGACATTATTTTCACAGTATTCTGCTAAAACACTAACGATGCATTGGGTTTGTTTATGAAATCCATCTTACCACTCTGTTTCTTGATTGCTACAGATGGTTCATTGTGAGCATCATCTCCAGGAACTCATGAGGAATCTCATAATAAAACCAGAACCTCACATAATGCAATCAAAAATATTGGTGATAAATCACCGACAGTCAGAAAACTCTTTGCCCAAGTATGGCAGGCTGCAGCTGAGCATCAATGTATAAGTTTTGCCACGTCAGGGAATGTTTTCTTGAGTTTAGTAGGAATGCTATTTATGCTGGGTGACTGAAAATATATTGCGAAGTCCTGCTTTTGTGTGTGGTATTTTTATTGAGAAAAATATTTTTTACTCTTAGGTGTAAAGCTTGGGGACAGGTGGAACAATGTTCTCAAGCTTACAAAGAAGCACACCAAAGATCACATTCTTCTGTTCAATGATGTACACATCCTGATGTCCTCACTTGGAGCCAAAGACCACAAAACAACTGATGAGCTTTTAACAACTCTTCAGGAACTTGCCAAGTAAGCAAGTGGATTAAAGTATTGTATTCCATAAATATTTTGCCCTCTGAACTTCAAGATGAGAATGTCTCTGCCTTGCCGAAGCACTACAACATGCTTTTCTGTGCTTTAGCATGTCACTGGGGTGTCTGGTTTAAGTAAGCCAGTTAGGAGATCCCTAGATTATTTATTTTTTGAGTTAATGACTAGAGGCGTTTCTGATCTTGTTAAGCAGAAATCTCTTATGTTTGAGGCCATGGACACTAGCAAAACAGTCGTATATTTCCTTTCAGTGGGTTCACACCAAGCTATCTTACCTACAATGAATCAAGTATTTCACCTCTATATTAGTAAGGGCATTCTACAATATATGTCAGCTACTATATTTTGCTCTGGTTTAAAAGGTTCTTTAATAATAGAGCATTAGTTGGCAGTGATACTCTAATAGCTACTTTTTGATGTATTGTGAAGTACCTCTGCAGGAAATTGAACTTCAAGTACTGCTAAAGTAATAATAGAGAATATTTTGCTTTCAAATTAAATTATTTGGCAAAAAGAAGGAATATTAGAAATATGTAAGTATTTCATCTAAACAATGTTTTTTTCTTGTTCCCTTATGCATTAAATAACTGTAAATTGCCTTGATTTCTTTTTAAGGGGTTGATAAATAGATGCTTTAAATGCAATTTCTTTCCCCCACCCCGCACCTAGTTTTTCCTCTGTTTCAGCATCTATTGCTTCTCTTGCCTTAAAAAAGAAAGGAGAACCTGAAATTGTCACTACTTGTTCCTGACTGTAAAATCCATCAATTAAAAAGAATAAAAAATAAATGTAATTTTTGAGAATACTTACGAAACCAAGTAACTCATATCAAGCCTAAGCATGTCTGATTTGACCAGGAAATGGCAAATATCTTTTCTGTAAGTATACAAATAAATGCAAGTGTATATGATGTGGATATAAAACTGCTCATGCAGTTCAGGGAGGCCTTAATGAACATATGCTGCTTATCCTTTCACCCAGTGCTTCCTTTTGCCAGCGTTCAGCCTTTTGTAGGAATACAGCTGGACAATTCTTGCTAGATGGAAGTATTATTATGCTTGATTTTATTATTTGAAAAAGCAGACTGTGAGATGAAGGGGTTCTATTAAAGAGTGGATTAAATAATTAATTTATGTGTATTACAAATATGGAATAGTAAAATGATGCCCATACCCAAGATGTGTTTTGTATGTGTTAAAAAAAAGAGTCATAAAACTTTGGCACAAGCGACAGTCTTTCCTGGCTTTTTGTTAATACTTTTCCCTAGCCTTTGCAATTGAAAATTCTAGGACTCTATCAACGTTGACAAGAGGTTTTTTTCTAAAGTATTCCATGGCGCTCTCTGGTGGTTGGCATCAAATGCTTATTTTCGTGGATGGAAATGTTATTTAATGCACGCTGTTCTTCGTGAATGAATACTTCGCATCAGACGCAAGAGAAAGGAAAAAAAAAAAAAAGAGTCTTTCATCTCTGTGCATTTTCTCAGAGAGCTGGAGCAACTTTTTCAATGAAGAATTGTTTCCTCATTTTCATCATTAACTATCTCAAACGACGTACTTAAAATGCACATCTTGTGCACTTCTAACTCTCCAGGATGCTGTATTTTGTTCAAGGAATGATAAACAAACAGGGCCACACTGCAAACTGAAAAATCTACATTGGCCTGGCAGAAGAAATGGGAAATTTACAGTACTGACTCAAGAAGGAGAGCACAGAGTATTCTGTGTTTGGTAAATTTAAGGTACTAGTGTGGGAGCACGACGCTCAGCAGTCATTGCAAGCACTCGAAACAGAAGCCAGGAGGACTAAGGTTCCTCAATATTAAAGATTTAATTGGAAAAATCTGTTCTAAACAATGGGTGGAATTTATACCATTGAACTGTGCGCTGTATTCTCAGGAATAGTTTATATTGCTTGGGATAGAAAGCCCTCCTTTCCTCATATTGCCAACCAGCCTTTTGGCACTGAACTGGTACCACCTCCGAGGCCTGGTCACTGTCAGCTTCTTCTGTGGCAGTGGAAAACCACAATGCCACATTGTCCCGTGCAGGTGTTGCCTATAGACCAAAGAGCTACAGTTTGGCTGCTTATAATTTTATTTTTTTCTTAATATTGGCCAGGATGCCTGCTCAAGTGTATACATTCTTCAGCAGGCATGTCGTCATGCTGTATGCCCCTTGCACTCTTAGGTGGGTTAGGAGACAAGCATTAAAAAAGAAAACAAAAGTAACCTAAGAGCTAGCTGAAATCCATTGCTGTTTGTGGGCCTAAAAGCAGCCTGTCGAGAATAAACCCTGAAAGAGGTCTGTCCTCACCACAAGTCTTTTATTCTCATGGTGAGAGTAAAAGAGCAGAATTTGAGAGCTGCGACTAGGAGTACATTTTATATTACAGAGCGAGTGAGGCACTGTGCTGTGTGGCAGCTGCTTTGCAAGGTCGTTATTTGGAGCTGTTTGCAAGGGACTGGTTATCCCTTGTGGCAGAGGTGAGGACAGTCAGAGAACTAGCAGTAGGAGGTTCTGGTGAGATTCTCTGAAGTGCAACTGGAGTTTTCTCACTTTTCTAGCAGAACTGTTTATTGCAAAGGCAGGAGGGGTTGGGCTTGTCAGAAGAGTGAAAACTGATGGACTGATGAGTAACAAAAAGGTGAAAGTAACATAACCACACCAAAAGATATTATCTAAATAAAGTACCTGAAACATCAGGCAGTAAAAAAACCCCAATTCTGTCTGCAGGCAGTGACGGACGGGCACTGCAGTGTGCGTATTTATCATTTGACTTGTGGAAGTTCACCACATTCTCCTTTTACAGAGAACCTTGTGAAGACCATGAGCTTTCCCTGGCTCCCAGTTTGGGGTTGCCGCTGTGCCAGGCTTTTGTGGAGTTTGAAAATGGAAATTGTGATAAAGCTGTAGACCTGCTATACCCAATCCGTTATCAACTAATCCAACTAGGAGGCAGTAATGCTCAGGTAAAGGACACCAGTGAAAGACTTTTTGTTGTGATTTAATTCTTTCAGTACGCCTCCCTTCAATACTTTATTAACAATGCTTCCTTCTTTGAAAGTGAAAAGCAAACTAGTGCTTGTGACTGAATACTGTTTGTGAACACTTACTAGCAGTGTTAGGTGTTTATTTTTTCTTGTCAATAGGTTTCTTTCCTCACTGGTTTTAATAATTTGGTAAACAAGACTTTGTAACCAACGGTACCTTATAAGTTACTTATTACTTTGTATTTTTACTGACTTCTTTTTCCAGAGAGATGTTTTCAGCCAGTTGTTGATTCATGCTGCTTTAAATTCTAAATCACAAGCCAAACAAAACCTTGCAAGGTGAGCATTTTTCCTGATAAATATTTGAGCAAGTAGTACTGTTACTAAAAATGTAAGAAGTAGCAAGTGTACTCAAACCAGTAAATTAAGGCTAAAATTATACGCAAGCAGTCGTGTTAAATTTTGCAACATTTAACTAAGACAAAAAGTACGGTAGCTTCCAATTCCAATAGTAGGCTCTTGTGGTCTGGATGAATGATCTGTATTTGTTCAGGGGCAGTTGATTTTCAAATGGTTCTATCTTAAAATGTGGCCTCCTGCCTGTTGAGCAGTGTACTGAACGGACTGCTAAACGTCTGTGAATTGCTGAAAATCAAATCTGGCCTAGTGATGACAACTGCTTTATTGGGAAATAAGATTTGCAGAGTCTGATACATGATCTTGCTTTAGTACAAATCACAAAATTTGATAGAAATCATAGATGTTGCTTCTGTTGACCCCATACTGAGTACTGTTGAAATGTATTGACTGAGTCTGCCTGCGCACTTGAAAGAATGGATCCTCAAGACAATGCGGAGCCTTGCCTGTTCCCCTCCTGAGATCTCTTTGAAACATAGAAATTAGATACAATACCCGAATGCTTATTCTGTGTCCTCTGATCTCGGGGTCCCTGTCAGTGCTGAGAACAACACTGTTCTGCCTAAACGTACTGCCAAGGCCTAATGTGTCCAGTAAGGGAAATCTGCAGCTCAAGAGGAGGTCTTTACGTACTGTTTTCCTCCCCTTACAAGGATACTGCTGGTGATCCTACAGGAAAACTGGTGTTGTACTCATGACCTTCCCATTTCTCTCCTCCTTTCTCAGGTGCCTCCTGAGAGAACGTGATGTGATGAGACCAAACTCACCAATGACGGAGCGCCTTATTAAGAGGGCAGTAGCTCTTCATTCAGTGGCTTAAGTCTTTCCTCTGTGCTTCAGCTGAGGTAGCAGGAAGTGTGCCAATCAAAGGCTGGGTGCAGGGAGCGGAGGGGTGTCCTGTGAGTCAGAGATCTGACATAATGTGCTTAAAAAAATAGAGCTGTTGCATTTCAGGAGGTTGTATCTTAGATCATTCCACAAGGAGAGCAGAAGATGACCTGCTGATAATGCACAGCTCTCTGATTTTCTGGTGTATTTTCCCAAAATTTCCTTCTGACCCCAATTATATACAGTACTGTAGCAGTGCCTAGATTTCAGTCACTCAGTGGCCCAATTTATTACTTTGTTAATCTGTTAAATAATCAGTAAACTGCTCAGGTAATTCAAATGGACTTTTTAAACACAGCTAATAGGGAAGTAGGGGGCCAGAGCCAATACAGACAAAACTGAATTCTGTATCAGGCTTCCGGTCTATTCAGGCACGAGTCACAGACTCTGGCATTCCAGATCTGTCTGCGTTCAGGATTTCTTTCCAGGTGCATAATTTTAAACTCCCCATCACAAAATGTTCAACATTTTCCTTTCAATATAGCACCTCAAAGCTTTCTGAAATTATGATGTGAATGAAACCAGACAAGGGGGATAAGAGCTGATGGTGACTGTTCTAGCATGTGCTCCCTTGGCGCTTTGAAATCTTTCATAAAAAAAGAAAAAGCCTGGATTTCAGCTAAAACAGTACCATCTCTGGTAGTTTGGACTGATGTTGTGCTTACCTGAGCTTTTGGAAAGTCAGGCCCTGCCACTGTCTCAATAGCACAAGTCCCTGTGTGTTAGCCAAGTAGAGTTTAAAACTGATGTTAAAG
>VZZY01003919.1:0-34583 GCA_013400335.1 Eurystomus gularis | reverse complement strand
GGGTCCCCGGCTCCGGGCGGCGCCGGGCAGCTCCGCCCCAGCGCTCGGTACAGTGCGGCACCGAGCATCCTCCTCCCGGGCAAGCTACCCCAGCGCTCGGCGCCGCCATCCTAGCATCCTCCCCCGGTACTGTGTAGCACTGGGCATCTTCAGCCCACGCAGCCCCCCCGGCGCCCTGCAGCCCCGGCACCTCCGACCCAGCACTCCCCTCCCCTGGTCCTGTGCAGCGCTGAGCACCTCCACTGCATGCAAACTCCTACAGCGCAGCTCCATCCTCTGCAGCAGCCCCTCCCGCAGGTCTGTGCAGCGCTGGACACGTTGGCCCAGTGCGGTGCCCCCCGCACGGTGCAGCACCCGGTGCCCCCGCTACCCCCTGCTGTGCTGCACTGCCTGCGACACCCACCCCCCGCCACCAGCACTGCACAGCACCAGCCCCCTCTTGCCTTGTGCAGTGCCCACCCATGCAGGGGCAGTGCCCCCGCAGCGCTGCGCAGCGCCTGGCACCCCTGCAGCCTTCCCCCCACGCTGGCATAGGGTCTCTCTGCCCTACACAACAGATCCTGCCTCAGCAGGGCATGGCCTACAGCCTTCATCCTCCCTCCAACACTTCCTTCCCGCAGGGGACATCCTTGTACACAACAGTGCTCTTTGGGGCATCTCCTCATCCCTGCTCTGTTTCTTAAGGGTCAGCTCCAAAATTGCCCACACGTTCTTGTGGGTAATTCCTCGAAGCTCAGGCTTGGCCCCTTGCCCTGGGGCCTGGCTCTTGGCACCTGCACTGCAGAAATTGGAGCTCTGCAGCCATTAAGGCTGAATTTGCAGCCAGATCCCAGCATCTCTTATGTCTGTGGAAAGACTGATGCGAGGCAGACGCTCAGTGCTTCCTAGCTCTTACTCCGTTACTGCAGTATTACCACATTTTCTTGCTACAGGGAAACATTAATGATTTATAATAAAATAAATCCTGAGATTGTTCTATTACATGGCTATTAAATCTGTGGTTTCTAAATCAAGCTGTTTCCTTCTAAATACTGAAACGACTGCCTTACGTCATACCTGAGGGGTGTTTTTATTTCACACCCAAGTAATGCCTTCTCATTTTCAAGACCAAATTTTGCCAGGCTGTCTAGAATTCATGACTGTCACTCCAAGCTGCTTGCAATTTTCCTGAACAGTTGAGGTCTTCTTCGACAAACATTGTGGAAATGGGCAATATACATATTTTCTGTAGTGGGTGAAAGAATTATGCACAGTAATCTTCTTAAATAGTCTTGATGCCATGTGAAAAGAGGGATTCTGGGGGAAAAAAAAAAGCAACTGGATTAAACAGTGCCGTAATTGAAATAGCTTTAGCGACAGCACAGCAGCGTTTTCCTGCATGACCCTCAGGATCTGCTTTAAGTGTGGTAATACCTAGGAGTCTTTTGAGCAATGTGCATGTGTAGCAGCTAAATGATTTTCCTGGCTATGACCAGTGGAAAAGGATGGAAATCTGTCTTAAAAGAGAATATGCTTATTGTTTGAGCTTTAAAAATGTTCCTATAGACTGCAAAAGCAGGGACACACTTTTATATTTGTAGGCTATCCAGTTAAATCTGAACCAATATGTGAGAGCTTTCCGTTAGAGGAGAAGTTTGCGATGGTGTAGGGAGGGTTTTATTCAACCAGCTGGTAGAGCTGGGTTGTGGAAGAGAGGTACAGACAGGGTAACGAGGATAACCCATTTTCACAGAGCACATTGTTCATGTGGGCTGCAGGCAGAGGGAAGGGGTCTGAAGGCACAGGGGGTTACAGCAGCAAGAGTGGGGCTGTCCCAGGGTAGGGTCACTCTGAGTCCTTCCCTCCTGTCATGGCTCAGTGCAGCAGCAGTCTGGCTGCATCACTGCAGAGGTTTTAATTTCTACAGCAGCAGCATCCATGCGCATCCTGGGGCTTTTCAGTTGATGCCCCAATGGTCTCCTTGAACCCTTTCGCATTGCGCAGTCCCACTTCAGAGGCACAGCTACACGCAGCTCTCTTGCTGTGGGAGATAGGCAGGGCAGCACAGGTTGAGGCAGAGACCCCAGGGATGGCAAATAAATGTCCTGCAAGGTGGGATGTGTCCAGCTGACTTGAATGTGAGGTGCCCTGTGCTTCATTCAGGATGAGCCAGCACTGCTTCTTCAAGGGTTTCTACTCAGACTGGGCTCGCTGTGTCAGGCTCAGCGCAGCTCCCTTCTCCGTGTGCAGCTCCACATCTCACTGCTGTCTCTGCACTGTGCACAAGGGAGGCTATGCAGGACATGAAGGAGGGGACAGGGTGGGAACAGGGACAGGGAGAGGATGGGGATGATGTGGCAGGACAAAGCTCTTTTGCTAGAACAGAGGAGCTGGAAGCAATCACAAAGGCCTGGCAGTGGAAGGGAGTGCAGGAGAACAGACGCTAGCAGTGGCCATTGCAGGGCTTTGCAGGCAGGGCTGCACTATCGCTTAAATGCAAACTGCTTATTCATTCTTGCTCCAAACCACACTCCTCTGGTGGCACAGCGGGGTAGATGGCAGTGGGAAACCATCTGATTGGGAAGATCCCTGTAGGTGCAGGTTTCACTGCTTTCAGGCTGCTGCTTACGTACCTGGATGGAGGTGGGAGAAAACCAGGCTGCTTGTTTTCTGACCTAAAAAATAGAAAAAGAAGATTAGTTCCCTTTGTTAGCAGGAGATCTGGCCTCGGACTCTTCCACATTGCAGGTAGAACTAACTGGATCCATGGCAGGACAAAGCTGATGGGAAGGATGCTAGGAGGACATCGTTGTCCAGCTGACCACCCTGGCTCTTGCAAGGCAGGCCCCTGACTCTGTAACTGCTTGCATTCAGAGCCCCCCACCCTGTGGGGCTCTGAGGCATTTTTCCAGGCAAGGTGTTGGACCCCTCCTCCTGGAGCCTGCTCTTCCCTCCTGCCCTGGCAGCACCACCTCTCCTTCCACCACTGGATGCACGTCCCAACCCCTCTTAAGCCCCACAGATGCAGAGTGCAGCTCTTTTCCAGGCACCTGCTCCAGGTGTGGGCTACTGCAGTGCTGGGTGCTCTCTCCTTGTTCTGCTGAGCCACTGTCCCTACTTTGAAGAAGTTTAAGCCCCAAACTTTCTGTTCCTCCCCAGCAGCTCTTCCCATGGGGACTGAGGGCTCCACCAACATGTGCTATTTGCCCTCTTGTCTCACAGACCCTGCTGCAGATGGAAAACTATGTAAGTCCATCAGTGTTTAAAGGCTTCTCCCACTGCGCACACTCACAAGCCACGCCTGGTGCTCTGCCTGTTTCTTCATCCTTATTAGCATGAGATTTCATGGTCCCAAGGTCCTGGTAGGACGTGCCCTTTTTGACTAGGTGCCCATTACAGCTTCCCGGTCTCTGCAATGAGCAGAGCAGAAAACCTGTGGGAGAAGTCCCTGCTCTGAAACATGGCCCTGAGTGCCCTTGCCTTTGCAGGACACCATTGGGCAGCTGGAGGATGACCTGCGAAACACCAAAAATGAGATGGCTCGGCACTTGAGGGAGTACCAAGACCTGCTTAATGTCAAGATGGCCCTCGATATTGAGATAGCTGCCTACAGGTAAGGCTGCTCTGACCCTCCTCTGCCTGGCCACCCTCCAAGACCAATCCCCTGACCCCACAGGGCTGGAATATTTAGAAGGGCCCAGAAAATATCTGGGTATGCACTCAAGAGCGACGCCATCATGTTGCTCATCACCCTTGCCTGGACCTGCCATGCTCCTGCCTGGGGAGCAGCCATGGCTCCATATCATGCTTTGATCTAGCAGCTGTGAATCATGTCCCCCAGCTGTCCCAGAAGCAGTGTTTTTTAATGGGGACAGTTAGGGCTGGAAACTTGACTCTTGCAAAGTCAAAGTAGATGCTAAAGGCAGAGTCTCTCTGGTTGAGGGGTTTTATTTTCCTGGTGTTTCTGGAGGGAGAAGAAGGATCTCATGTACCCCGTATTGCAAGTGCTCCAAAAATGATTGACAAAAGCATATGATTTTGCACCAGTTTCATCATGCAGCATGATCTGAGCCAGTGTCCACTGCAGACCAGGGTGATGGCCTGAAGCGCTCAGACTTGCTCACAGGTCACAGCACCCTCAAGCTTTGCAAATGTTTCATATGAGATGTCCACAGACTAACCTTTTCCCTTGTGATGTGCTTGCAGGAAGCTGCTAGAGGGAGAGGAGACCCTCTTCAACATGGGAAGCACCAGCCTTTCCACGCTCAATCCTGTTTCCAACCCCACTTACTCCTTCCAGCCAAGAGGCTTTGGTTCCTCAACTCTGTCCTTCAAGGAAGGGGAGCAAGGAGAGGTTATTACAGTGACCTCTAAAATATCATGCAGCAGGGCTGAGATGATTGAGGGAACCATAACCTCTGCCAAGAAAAGAGGGAGATTAAATCTGCATGAAGGAATTGTTGCAAATGCAAAAATGTAATGTCAGGACCTTGTCCATTTTGCATTTGAAGGGGAACAGTCTCCACTCGGCCTTTAAATTGCTCCTCCAGGCACCAAGACATGCTGGGCTTGAAGGAAGCTCCCCCTTAGAAACATGTAACTCCTGGGGACACAGACCTGGGGGCAGCTTCCTCACGGGTCCCACCATGGGAGGCCGAGCTTGGCACATTGCTCCCTTTTAAATGGGGCGGAGGCATGGGCAGGTAGATAGATGCATGTTGGTCATTGTCGTGGTGGCACAGTGGACTCGTAGCACCCACCATCCCTCCCTCTTCCAGCAGCAGGCGAGGGGGAGCTTGCTGGGACTGCTGCTCAGCTGGTGCTCCAGGGAGGGAGGGCAAGGGAAACATATACTCTAACTAGTTTCAAGGATACAGACCTTCATCTGCTATCCAAGTCCACATATAGCTAAACAATTCTCCACTTCTCAAGCCGTAGCCATCCACTTTTAACCCCAGAAGCACAGAAATAGCTATACTGGACTGCAACCACACCTGACGTCTCGTCTATGAGCCACTTACATTTTAAAATATAAGGGAATGCTTTGGATATTTTTGTTGTGAATACTCTGTCTGGTTTTTGGCAGCATTAACGCAGCCAGGCATGCAGGTCTTGCTAGCAGCAGGTGCAGGGCGGGGAACCGATGCATCTGAGGTGGTAGCACCAACCGCCATGCCAAGAGGCACAGCACTTTTTCTGATGTCACTGGCACTGAAATGTTGGGGTCTGCCTGGCCCTTCATTTGTCTGCACAGTCATACGTGTGACTTGCACTCACATTAGCATCACGCCCCAGCCAGCACTGGGAAGCTGCAGGACTCATGAACACCAGCCCACAAAGCATCCTCGTCTCTGCTCTAACTCTTCCAACATGTGCCAAATTTGATATAGGATTTACAACCATAGGTTTCCTTCAATGCCTTAAAATTGCCAACGATCGCTTTTGCAAGAGCCGGAGACTCTGCGTGTGCGTGTTGTGTGTCAGTGCCCTGGCAAGGTTATCATCATGAGGCCTTACTGCCCTCATGGTTGTGCCAGAGTAGTTCCTGGAACCAGCAAATTGTTTGCTCGCACTCTTTCCTCTTCTATGGTAAGGCACAAATTAATAATTAAAAAGAAAGAAATAGTTATGTGGATCAAACCAAGCTGTTTTGTCTTCTTTGCTGCTGCTTCACCTCAGGAACACACCTCGGTGTCTGGCCCACAGCCGTTTTGGTCCCCAGCAATCTCCCTGGACCCCTGGAAAGAACTTGGTGTTGGTATGTGGCTGCCAAACTCTGCTGCTGGGGCTGCAAGGCAAGGCTGGTCCCGCTGATTGCAGTGGGACGTGTCTGGGTCTCACCCATGGTGCCTGTCATGGGTACCCTGCTTTGCAGAAGAATTCATGACTGGCTGCTCAAGGGCAAAAGGTCTCCCATGGCCGTGCACACCCTCATTTACCCAGAAAATGGGCTCTAAGGCATTGATATGCATCATATCCCTGACAGTTCGGTCCCAGGATACCTGCCATTTCTCCTCCACGCTGCCTGCATGCCCAGGGGTTAAAAACAGCATCTTTGTTTGCCTTCACAAGGGAAGATAAAGCAATTTACACAACAGCAGATAGATGAAGGGAGCGTGCACCCACCTCCCAAGTAAAACCAGCAGCCAAAGGTGCCCACAGAGCTGGTGTGACTGCTGCTGACATATTCAGAAGATGCTCATGCTCTGCCAGAGACATGCTTGGAGACAGACACAGGGGAGGCAGCGGGGCACAGAGAGTGCATGGGCAGGCTTCTGGCTGGGTGGCCCTGCCAACGGCACATTGTTCTATTGCCTTCCTGTTCCTGCCTTGTCACACCACACCATGGCAATCTGCCCCAGACCCCCAGGGACACGGTGTGATAGTCACAGGCTTCTCCACTGGCACTGTGGGCCAGGAGCAGCACAGCCACTTCCCTTGACCCTGCCACACTGATAACCTCTGGGACAATGCCCTGGCATGGCCACTCACCATGGGGTGGATGCAGGCCCAGGGAGGGCAACGCCGTGGGTGGGCAAAGCAAGGGGCACCTTTTGGGAGGCAGGGGATGGGGCTCAGGGCATAGCTTGGGCAGTGCTTCCTACCAGCAGCCCCCAGTAAAACAACGCAGAGCAACTGGGGGCACCCAAGCAGAGCTTGGGGAGGCGGGGTGGAGGAGGGGGCAGGCAGCACCTGCAAGGTTAATTCCAGGGCACTGGCACATAAAGCAAGGACCGACCAACGTCCAAATACCTCCCATCTCAGCTGTCAGTTAGGAACTGCAAACACAGCATTCCTCCCAAACCATAGGGGAAATAAAAGGCAGATCTGACTGTGCAGCTAATGCAATGTATTCTGAACCTCAAATACCCTCCAGCGCTGCTTTCTTTCTGTCTCTTGAGTATAAGCAGCCTGACCTGTCCTTTATGCCCAGCAAAACTCTCCATCAGGATTCCTGCTTGCTCAGGTGGCTGGATGCTAGCAAGGAAGGTAGGGATTTTACTTTAGTGGTAGCAATATGGAGGGGATGCAGTTGTGGAGGAGGGGAGGATGATGAGATGCTATTTTGGAAACCGGCTGCTTCGCAAGGGCTGGCTCCAGAGATTTCCTGTATTTGTGGAGCTCTGTAGTGTTCTGGTGCTGTCTTTTGGTGTTCTGCTCCGGAGGTGATAGAGGGGCAGCAGGCAGGGAAAGGACCTGGGCATTTAGGATACACCAGAAAAGACCAGGCTGGATTTTAGATCACATTATGGTTTTAACAACCCCTCTGCTGGGCTCTGTCCCTGTGATCTCACAGGGTGTGAGGTGCCAAGCTCTAATTACCCTGATAGCAGCAACCAATTGACCAACCCCACAAAAGCTTGCCCAGGACTGAGAGTGTGGGAGAGCCCTTGCAGGAGGGACACACACTGCTTTCCTGTAAAACAAAGCCCAACCACAGGTGCCATGCAGCAAGGGGAGAGCTCCCAAGGAGGGCCAGGGCTGCCCCCACCTCTGCAACAGCCTCCCTGTACATGTGTCCAGCCTCTGGACAATACCTGTGCTGTAGGACTTCAGCATCCCAATGCAGCTAGGGACAGCTTGTTCCAGGCATTTCCAGGGGCTCAGCCCATTTTGGCTGCAGGATCAGAGAAGGGGCTGCTTAATGCCCATCGGGGGCCTCATCTGCCCAACTCCTGTGGGCCCCAGGTGGCTGCCACCAGTGGGTGAGAAGGATGAGCTCCTTCTTACCCTAAGGGAGGCCCATGCCCACACTCTCCTCATCTGTAGGGGAAGAATAATGACAGTAGAGGGGAACAGGCCTGGCTCAGCATGTTACTGACCTCTGGCTATCTTCATCCAGGCCTCCTTTTCTATCACCATCTTCTTCAGGGTGACTCCTTTCACCTACCTGCTTATACACACCAGAAGACCTCTACAGAGGAGCACTAAACTGGAACAGGGCAATACACCCTCCTTTGTGGCCCCATCTTTCTTACTGGGTTAAACACCAAGGCTGCCAGAGGAAATGAGTGAGTCACACTGCAGATGCTGCTTAAAGATTTATACTTCTGCAGAACCTTGACCTCCCAGACAAAAGGCAGCTGCAGACAAACACTGCACCATCATCTTGGGAAAAAGACAGTTCTCCCTGATGCTGCATTGCCTTCATCTTTATGCTGGGGAGAATTACAGCCTCCACACAGGGGTGGCCAGTTCTTCTTTTTCTCTGGATGGAGATGCTGGCCTATGCACCACGCAGCTGTGCTTTGGTGCTGCCAGGCTCTACTGGTTTTGTTGTCACAGAGGTGAGATAGGACAGTCCATGTAGTCTGGGATGTCAGCTGGGGCGGGCCTAAGTCACACTCCTGCTGCTCCAGTGATGGAAGAGCCTTGCTTTCATCATGATCGTTGGAACCAGAGGTCCTACAGCTCTGCTGGAGGTTCCTGCAGCAACTGTCTATGCTGAGACATACAGCTCCTTAAAAAGAGAGAGAGCTGCTGCACACAGGGAAGTTTTGCTTAATGATGCTTGTCCGGATGCCAGAATTCATTGAAGAGTAAGCCAAACAAAAAGCAGCCAAAGGAAAAAACCCAAACATTTTGCTTTGGCAGGAATGCAAACATCTCCTTTTCCAGACTGGGGAAGAATCCTATCATTCAGTAAGCAGGAATTAATAGGCAATTCAGAGCAAAAATTTCTTCCACTGCCTGTGGCTGGATCCATCCAGCTCTCTTCTTGCCAGCTCTTGGCACAGAGACCTCCTCAAGGAGACCTTCTTCCTCCAGTGAGTGACCCACACAGAGCCCTAACACCAGCAGTTGAACAGATGCATCTGAATGATCAAATGTCCACGTCAGTGGGGTCTGACACTTTAAAGCCAAGTTTGTATTAAAGTAGCATGAGCAATGCCAGCTCATTCATGCAAGTCTTTGCAGGCATAGGGGAGTAAGAATCAGTTGGCAAATGCAGCATAACATGCAAGCAGGACAGTGCTTGGTTTGGGGAGAGAGAACGCTCATCGACCCTGTTCTGTCCCAGCAGATGCCAGCTGAACCAGAAGGGCTGCAGAGCTGGGGTTTGCAACACACTCCTACACCTTCTGCAGGCATCGTCATCCAAAACCAAGCCAAGCCAGACAGTAACCTGCAATTCTGTGACGAATGACTATAATCTTGTTAAAGCGGGATATACTGCAGACACTGTTGCCCAGCACTGACCACTCTGTTGGAGCTTGGCTGTGGTCACTTTAACGTGAAGAAGGAGCAGTGTTCATGCTTAACACAAACATACCTGCTTAGATGGAAGGGAAATACCCAGAAAACTTCAGAGTGCAATTCCAGAGCCCCAGGCACACATCCACTTACTGCTTACAGAGTGGAGGCAAAGCTCTCAGGGTGCTGTGAGCATCAGTTCTGAAACAGAGGCACCAGGGTCTGTTGCTATCACAGCAGCACCAGCTCAGCTCCTTTGGCTTTGAACAGAGGCAGCTCCTGGCTGCCTGCACTCAAAAGCCCAGGAGACACAAGCTCCTGGCTCCTCTATGCCCAGAGCAGCTGTGCAAACGCTCTGACACACGCAGCCATTCTCCACGATGGCGTGCATGCACAGACTGGAGAGCAGGCTATAGGAACAAGCTGTATGGAGATGTCATTTGGAAAAAGCTGAGGTCAGACTGAAAAACACAGTTTGCAGTAAGATTTAGAACATCATTAAGTTTAAGCAAATTTTCAATGAAAATGCAAAAAACCCGCAAGCCCCAGACATAAGACACCTCATTAGCAAATCCTAGTCTAGCAAAAAGGCCTGCAAATTGAATGAATAATAATGCCTGAAGCAAGCCAAAATATTTTAGCAAGCCAAAAATATTAAGGCTAGATTCTTAAGGAAGCAAGGATTAGAGGATCATACTGATCCTATAATGGAGGGTCTGGACCTCTAATGGAGGTGACAGAATGCCCCCCTAAGCCCTTCCCACAACATTTTTTACGCTCATCAGCTTTATTTCAGCCACATGTGAGAGAGCTGAATGTCTCAAAGATACCAAACTCCTCCAAGTTTCATGCGAGCAGGTGCAGAGGTGAAAAACACTCACTGATGGTAAAGCCGAGCTCTTCTTAGACACCAGAAAACCCATGCAGAGGGCAGAGGTTATGAATGCCTCAACACCAAGGCAAGCTTCAATGTGAGCTGATTTGCAACAAAGACAAAGCTGTAAAAGAAAAAACAAGAAACAACAAACCCACTCCATACTGAAACAACCTTTCATTTATTTAATATTTTTTATTTAAAACGGTTCAGCAACTACACATTTCTTAAAACCAGTTGAATCCTTTTGGTTGAACTTCTCAATAGATGACTAAATCAATGCACTTGGCATTTGGAACAACCTGCAACACAACAAATTCAGCCCAGATGTTCAACACTTGGCACAATTTTAAACAACTGAAGTCTTCAAAAGAAACCCACTTTACTAGGTATTGTTACCAGTCCTGTCCTACCTGCATTCACAAAGGGGATCTCAACAGTAGTCTGCTAACTGCCTGCCCGCACACACCCAGCCGCAGCGTGGGGTTTACACATACAGCACTTTGTAGAAATCATTGCTCTGCATGGACAGACAGAGCTGAGAAGTGAAGAACTTGCCTGAAGGTCATACAGCAAGTCAAGGACAGAGCTGAAAAGAGAACTCAGGGCCCCCTGTGTTCAGCTGACCCGCTCGTGCAGAGGAAGACCATTGCCACTCCAGTTCTGTATGCTGTGGCACACAAATAATCTGCTGGTTTATTGCCACCAATAGCTGACATGTCTTCTCATGTCCCATGAGGAATAAAGAGGAGATTGCACATTCTTGTGAGGGGTGCTGGGCTTCTCACCTGATGAGTTCTTACCTTTCAGTCTCAGGTGTATGCACAAACGACACACTGGTCCACCATTTAACATAGCCAATTCTGTCAGCACCAGCTACAGACAAGCACGCTGCAGGCGGTGTGCTCCAAGCACATCGTGGTCATCTTGGAATGACTGGTTGCCTCCCAGCACCACATGACAAGAGCTCCAAAGCAGCTCTCCCAGGAAGACACTATTTTTCTCCGTCTTTGTCAGGCCCCCACCACCCACTTTTCTACTGTTAACATTTCCCTTGGAAGAAAACAGACATTTTAAGATTTCAAACTTACTATTTTACCAAACAGACTATTTTACCATGCAGTTAGGAAATACACTCTCTCTTTTCCACTTTGGAAAAATATTTCTCCTGCAGATCACTGCTGCTTTGACACAAATACATTGTTATTACACTAAATCAAAACGCATAAAAAAATAGCGATACAGCCCAGGCAAGAATTTTGCAGCTGCAGGGCAGCCAATCAATATTGCATTTCATCTTACATGACATGAGCATTTCTCTCTCAAATCAGTAAAATCTGACCTGTTCACTGATTGAACCTGTACCTATGGCAACTTTCTGAGACCTTGGTAAATAAAAGTATCTGTTGACTCATTCAGCAAGGGTCTCTTAAAGATGACATGAGTAAAATTCAACTTATGATCTCCTTGCTTCTTCTCTTTGTGCTGAACCAGTCATGATTACAGAAAAAAAAGAAGGCAGAAATCACAAATAAAAAGCAAAAGTGACAAGAATGCACCATCTGCAACATTCTCTCCGTCTCTCAGCCAGTATCTATCACAACAGAACAAGTACATTCTGAAGTGCCCAAACATTCAGGCTGGCATCTGGTGCACTCTATTGAGCACGCAGGATACTAGAAGATTCGTGTGGACAACCTAACCATCTCTCTTTCAAAGAAAGGGTTGTAATACATAAGACCTCCTCTGTCTCCGTTAATAGGCCAGAGCAAATCCTCTCCCTTTCCAATTCGTATGGAGCACAAATTCCATAGTGAAAACAGAAATGCTAGGGATGTAATTTTGTCAGCGACTGCTAACATGCGTTAACATAAATCACTGCACATAAATACCTGATGAGTCTCTGAATAGGAATTCAACACAGACTAGTATTAGACAAGCTTGAATGATTTTTCAGTAAAACTTAATGGTTGTGTCACGTCTATGGAAATAAGTGTCAAGGGTTCTCCTGGCTCACCTGTGCCACAGTCTGGTGGCAACGCAGGTCAAGGCTGGGAGCAACATCAGTGTTCAGAACATAGGTGACAGCTACACGTTGCCACTGCAGTGCCCTTCCATTTAGAGGGCTCAGCTGCACATTTCACTAGTCTCTTTTGAGTTTATCTTCTTACTACACTAATCTGTAGTAAACACAAAGAGAACAGGCAAAACAACCACCGACATGACTCAATGCTCACGCCTGTAGTTTGATTCTGCATCTGTAAGAACTCCTGACAGTATGGCTTGCTGTCTCCTCTTGCTGGGAACTGGCAATCTGTAAAGCAACTCAGAATTTGCTGCAGTACAAGTAGTATTTAATTAGGAACTGTGTTAGCCATGACATTGCTAAGTAGGTAACCAGGTAACCAGAGAATAAAGCCAGAATTATTTCATCGAGTGAAGAAACAATAGCATCTATAAAATAACGAGCAAGTCCAAGCACACCTTCCCTCACTTCCAGAGCATGAAGCTGGCTCATTCCCCATGAGGGCGCAGATGCCATCCCATAGGCAGCCTGTTGTTACAGAAGCTCTTCTATCATCAGGACCAAAAGTGGTGGGAGGAAAGCCAAGGTTAAAAGGAGACCAACAGAAATAAAACAGCAGCAGGAGAGTGGAAAGAAGACTGATTATCTTTACGCAGGAAACCACACAGCCCACAGATCAGCCTTGGCAACAGCCAAAGGTCACCCCGGCTGCATGCTGATGTGCCCCAGGGGGTTCTGCAGGCACTGCAGAGCAGATAAAACATCAGTGCCTTCAGGGTATGATTTAAGGTGAAAGAAAGCAGGATGTTCAGCCAGGGAAACTAAGCTAAGAGTATGCTATCTGAAGGCAGGTGAGGAAGAAATAGAGAGAAGTGGACAAATGGGAAATGAGAGGTCACTAAGCATTCATACCAAAGTATCATGGGCAACAGTCCTCCTCATTAAACCACTGAAAGAATGCAGGAGAAAGTCTTGGCCCTCTGCATTTTAGCTGGCATGTGATTTACCCTACAGAAAACCTCCCTTTGAGGATAGAGAAGCCCTTTTCTTTTTAGAACAAACAAAAAACACACAAAAAAAAGCAAGAAAAGCAACAACCAACCAACCCACCCCACCAGAAACCGACACTGACATCAGAGCCACTAGTAGCACAGTCATCTTGAGGCCATGTCTCCCAGAATGACATTCATTTGAATTAACTACCAGCTTCTATATAGCTGTTAAACTTTGCAAATAAATCCTTCTGTAGACATGAAGTTCAACCTTATTAGGGGAGAATTTGCAATGTAAAACGTGACTATGCTGCTAACTTTTTTTTTTTTAAGCATAGAGCTATACATAGAAAACAAAATCATGACTGATAACGGAACAGGAAGTGGCAGCACAGAGTATAGGAGCCACATGCCTTGCATACAGCCAGGACGATCAGAGCAGCAGAGAAAGATCCGGTTCACAGGGGACTGGACAATGGCCATAAACATGAATGAAAATAATTGAGGTGGTTTTGACAAAGAGATGTACATATTGATAAAAAAGGGGTCTTGTAACTACGTAGGATTATATCCCTGTATCTACGTTGAAAAATCATCTTGACATTTTTACTGAGTTATTTCTCACAGAAACCATCATTAAAAGGAGAGTCCTAGACATTCCATTCCAATGGAGACTCTGGGATTAAAATACCGTTCACCATTCAACCTCCTAATTGAAATCCGTCATTCATAGAGAGCATGGCACGGAAATATGACAGCTCAACTTTAAATTCACTAAAATAAAGTTTATTTTACTGTTACAATATATAATCTCTTATCAACACAACTCACAAAGTGTTTACAAAATCTCATTTTCTGCTGCATTTTAAACACTACTTTTATACAAACTTTAAAGGTAAAATAGGCATTTGTAGCTAGAAATGTTTTTGTTACATTTTTTAAAAACATCACAAGAATTACTTCAAACAAGACTTTTTTTTTCTTACGGTGTCATCTTCATAGACAAAACTGAACGTTATAATAAAGACCTGAGGAAGGATTCATGAAAGCTTTCTGTAGACAAAGGATGCCAGTCCTCTTAGGCTGACAGCGAGCAAGTGCATTTGAGATAACTGAGGTGCTCTGAAAGGCCTCACAAAGGAATCTCCTTCCCTTCCCTACACTGACTCTAGGAAGGGAGGGATCCTGGTGCATAACAGTAGCTTTCATGAATCCCCACACTGCTGACCTAGGATGCAGCAAGACTGTAACACACAAAGCTCTGGTCCTTAACACTGCGCAAGAAACCATGGATCTTACACAGAAGAAAATTTTAAGTGTTACAGTTGTCACAAAACCTAGTTATTTTAATATGTTAGTTACCTAATGTCCTCTGTGAATCTGGTAGTAACCGGCAAGTATTACAGTACTCAGCCAAGGTCTCCACTACAATGCACTAATACACATTAAGAAGAGTGGAAAAAGCTACCATTTTCACAGCTGCTAGGAGGATATGTGCTAAAGTGAAAGAGATCTATGCTCTGCCAGTCACATCAGTTGACAGATTTTACATGACAGCAGAATCAGGCTGACAGTGATTATTTTACATAGAGCAAGCAGGTAGAAAGAGGTGCTACTGTGGTGTTTGTTTTTTTTTTTTTTCATGCATAGTTTAACCAGCTTACAGCCAGCCCATCTCCATTAAGACTAGAGATGCTGATCCATCATTTGGTATAAGCCGAACTATCAGCAAATATATTTCCAGTGCAAACGAAATTGTCTTTCTCCAAGAAAAACAACTAAATTTTATGCTACTTCTCAAAAAACAATGCTTATGTCATTTTCTACCTATTTTGGTCTGCATTTCTGAAGTTCCCTTCCTCTCCCTAAATGACATCCGAAGACAGATGATCACAGTACACTTTTTTTTTTAGGCAAATGACTGTCTCCTCCCAAGAATAAGTTATACTGCCCACTGAAGATCATCCCTGAGAGCACTGTTCTAGCTAGACACTTAGAAAGCAAGCAGTATCTCACAGCTTACAGGAAAAAAAAAAAAAAAGACTGTTCACCCTGTGAGATCTTGTGGTTTTACAAAGTAAAAAACGCAGCTACTCTGAGTGTTTAAATTCCCTGAGCTGAGTGAAATTGAAGACAGTAATTTGTAACACAAAGCATAGCAACATCTACAGCCATACTTACAGAAGCTGTTATTTTTTTACAGTGGTAAAATCAGATGTTAAATTACAAGCATACAGCAGTTACTGGTGGTTCCTTTTACTTGCTTCCTGTCACAGGAAATACGATGGCCTTCTTTGGTGAAAAAGAGCAGTGAAGAAGCTTGATGACTTAAAATTCTTTTGCCTTCTGATATTCTAGTAATCCTTAAGTTACAGTTAATGGAGATACCAGGCCATAGTGCAGGACAAGTAAACCATCCTATGGAGAAGAGAAAGAAACCGTATCATCATATCACTTCACCTTCTCCATGAAGCTTACCCGCCACTGCCTGGTATGACAGCTGCTGAATGGCAGAACCTCAGCTTCAATCTCACTCATCATTTCATACCATGTCACTTCTGAAAGCAAATGCAAGTTTTGAAATACCAGGGCAAATAATTATATTCCCTTCTCCTCTTTGAGATGGAGAAGGGTGTTAAAAACCAGTAAAATCTGGTACTTTGCTTTTAAAGTTATAATGGAATTATATCCTCTTCATACAACAGGCTCTCCTTTACAACTCATGGTGCTTTCCACATGATACTGTGGGGCAGAAAAACAGGTAATCAATTAAGTAGTTCTAGAAGATGCTGCCAAAAGCTGTACTTGAAGAGCCCAGGCTACTGCTACGCATTTATTAAGTAATGAATACAAGGGATAAAAATCCCAAACAAAACCTGTTCGTTTATTAAAGCATGTTTCTCCTCTTGAGACTACTCCACATAAGGTTTTTACCCTTCACCTGTGAAACAGGACACTTCCTGACTCATTAGCCTTACTTATGTCATCTAATTCACACAGAGCTGGTGAGAGGCCCAGCACTTAGTCTGCTTCCACCACTGATCACTGGGAATCTGACTTGTTGCATTATATGTATTTATATGGACAAGCTTTAATAAAAGTTTTCTTTTTAAGAGAGAACTGCATTAATCACAACTGACATGATAGAATATCTACTATATGTTGCGTCTGATGCTTTTTTCTGTTAACAAACAGGAATGTAAGATAACATATATTCCAGAGAAGTTATAGAGTTCTGTGTGAGGGGGTATATCAGCCCATTAAACAAAAAAAATCTTTAATTAAAAAGAAGTAACAAAACTGTCACCACTTTACCGGTTCTGTATTACAATACAGTAATGTTAGAAAGTACTGTTTTAGTTTAAACAGAGTTTTGGAAGAACAGGCTTTTTTTAAACAATAGAAGCATTTTTACTCTCTTCTACCATTAGTTTATTTTTGTCTGGCAGCTAAATGGTGCCACTGGAAACAAAGCTACTGTTCTGGGAAAAAACAAAGTGCAGTATGTTATTTTCAAGGGAAAAAGACAGTGGAGGAGCTATTGGAGTTTTCAAATGTGATAGCGAAAGAAAACAGATTCGTAGCAAAAGAACAGATCTGCAACAGCAATACTTGGATCAATTTAGCCAACACGCTCATCTAGTAAGACCTGAAACTCTGCTTCTGGCTACAGATTTTGTCATTTACTCAAAGAAGATTAATATTCTAAGTCAGGGAAAGAGGGCACCAAAAAAGGAGCTGATTAAAAAAAAAATAATTAAAAATGTGAAGTCCTAAGGATGGCCAAAGAGCTACCTAGTGCAGACCAAAGAGCTACCTAGCCCCACGGTGAAAGCCCAGATAAAAGTACATGAAAAGGGCAAAGATTCTACCTCCCTATGTATTTTTCCAATTTCAAAAGCCTTTCTCAAGAACTTTCTGAGTCTGAAGTTAAAGTAGCTTTGTATTGAGTGTCTTCCAATGACTTTCCTTCTATGAACTTAGTCTGTTGCTTTTGAGTTTACAAACTTCTGGCATCCAGAAGTCAAATCGAAGAGAAATCAAATCAAAATGCTTTGCATCACTGGACACAGTGATGTCAGTCATAAGATCAAGACAGAAGATCCAAAACAATGGCTTAAAATGAAGGCACTGATGAAAGTGGATCAAAGCATTCTTTTGTAAGAATTCTTTTGTAAGAACCATAAAAGCCAACCAGAAGGGCCACGTTGGAAAAGAATGACAGCACATGAGAACACCTACAGAAGATATTATCTCAGGCTACAGTAAGTATACGTGTCCCCTAACTCTACAGCTACAGGTGATACAAACAGCTTCAGAGCAAAAGCAAAATGCGTGCCCTGAGTCTCGTACAGCTTTACTTCCATTTGAAGGATGCTCACGATGACAAATGAGGGCCTAGTGTAGGGCAGATGTCAATCAACTGTAACTTCAATAAACGGAAATGAAAAAAAGTTATCCCTGTGTTACTAGTACCATCTCATTAACTTTCCTTTATCTTCTCATCTTGTTAATAACCAGAAATCCATTCCTAACTCCTGAAAGGACACAGGAGGAGACGGGAGCTTCAACACACGCAGTGCCTAGCATAATGTGGGATGACTGCACTGCAATATGAAGATAGGATCGCGACTGTCCTCACTTCTTGTTAGGTAAAACAGGTCCTGTGAACCTCTTGGCACATAGTATGTTGTTACACTTTCACAAAGGTATATGTACTCCCTGTGCCTGTCAGCTATTTCAACAGAAAATAAGACACATTCAAGCTTTTGAATGGTCCTTTTTTGGAGAACTGTTGTCAAAACCAGTTTTTCCTCTATGGCAGGTTCTTAAAGGAAATAGATATATAAGAAAAGGCTACAATGTGTTCTTTGATTAATGAGTTTTCAAATGGCACATTTGGCAGTAGGACATTTTAAAAAATTATCTATACAGGAAATATCCCTGTTAAACCAGAAGCCAAACCCACTGCAATTCTTTCTGTACAAAGAGAAGCTGACAGCTAACCCAGTAGTGGCACTGCTTACTCTGCAATTATTTGCTTTAAGTATCATACCTTTCTATGTAAGTTCAGCTGCTTTCTCTAGATACTGTTCTTAGAAGGAAATCCAAACAGTGAATAAGCTTATCACAACTCTCAAATCAGACTAACTATGACATGCCCAAAAGAAAACCAAAACTCTCCAGTGTTCTTTGCCACACATTTGTGAACCTGACCTGAAAAATCTGGAAAGGATCCAACCTGTTACACCCAACTATAAACTTTAGAGTGGAACTGACAGACTGAAATGTCATAGTATATACACTTTTTGATGTTGAAAGAGCACCAGCAACAAATATGCCCCATTTTACAAATTAAATATCTTCACAGCAAAGAGTAAAACACCTCCATAGCAGATGTGTGCTAGAGGGCCACAGTACTTAAATTAGATCACAGGTCTTACTGCCTAGCTGAGGAGACCAAAAAAATATAGTAACATGGGGTTACCAAAAGGTGAGAGTTACAAAGAGACCATTATTACCTGCAAGACCTCTGTGTCAAGGGCCAAGGACATAAAGGAAGCTACTCTTTGTATCTCTTCCCAAGTGTGAGCTCATTATATCCACCAGCGACGCAGAGCTCCAAAAAGGTCCATTTCAGACAAGTGAGAATAACCAGAAGCTTGGATTGTGTTGCATTTGCTTAGCAGAGGGAAGGTAATACAGGGAAGAAATTTTATTCCCACATAGTTAACAAACTTCCTTCCTCAGCTACTTGAACTCTTAATTACAGGCAGATCTCAATGCTTGGTAACAAAATTGAGCCTTTAAAAAAATTTACCAGTGTCCTTGATCTTTCCTTGCAGTAAATTCCATGAGGTTTGCACTGTTTGAAAAATTAAGCAAAGTAGTTTCTTTTTATATAAATTCCGTGCAGCAATCTTCTAATTTTTCCCCCCCTAAACAGAGCTAGAAATCCTATTTCCAGCTAATTAGAAAGATGCAACCAACCACTCAATTTCAGAAATGTTAAAGTATCTTGAGATCTACAACACTATACAAGATTTATTCCTGATTTTTTTTTTTTAGCCTTTGATCAACTACTCAAAAACTAACATGTTAATTGTTTACATTCACCCACTAAAATTAGTTGCCTATTCACTCCAATTAAAACAATCCAAACAGGTTACCTGGGGGCCCGTATCAGGAATATTTATTTTACCATCAGGTCACACTTGATCTTGCCACACTTCTTGGAAAGGCGTATCGTTATTCAGACCAGCTAAAATCCTGTTACCTTGCACCTACAGGAGACTTGGACTGAGGCTCTATGGCATCACCACAGTGTTACTGAGTAGGAAAATCCCCAACACCCCAAATCTTCACAAAACAATCTTGGGCATTTAAGAACCATTCAGGAGGCCTAAAAGCCCCTTTAAAAAAAAACTAAAAAAATAAAAGTCACTGTGATTATGGTCCAGAAAAATATATCATACACAGCGTGTGTTATGCTGCATCACTGTATAGTGATACATCGAAAAAACTTTCTATGTAAATGTTGCCAAAGAACACATGCTAAAATTGATGCCTTTGGCAAAGAGAAACTTACTTGTGTTTTTACAATCACTTTTCTCAGCAAAAAGAATAAATGCTGACATGAATGAACTTGCAAGTGAAAAATGCAATTCAGAAGTGCAGTTATTTTTCTTCTCTAATAGTGACTACACTCATAAAAATAAAAAAATCCCAATGTTTATTCCTTTAAATAACTTTGTATTGCATAAGCAGCTACTGAAGCTATTTTCTTAGCACGAAGCATCTACAAAGAACCTCAGAAACAGGTACGTGACAACAGCAGCTTTGAAGAGTGTTTCAGCATCCTAGTGAGAGCTGTCAGAGGCATTCCAGGCTCCAACACTGATTCGGAATGGCTGGAAGGTTATGATGGCACAATATGCCCTTGGAGCTTAATATAAAATCCATTAAGTGTTGCTCTATAGCTGTAGTCTCACTGGGCCAAGACAATCACGCCCCTTATAGAATTTCAGGTCTTGCTGAAAAAGAAACAACCTTTACTATTTTTCGACTTGATCCATTTTTTTTTTCCTGAATAATTACCTAAAAATATTTTCAAAGGTTTTTTAATCCTATAAATGCACCTTCTTGATTCCTGAAAAATAATATAATGTGATAATATAAAACATGAAAATGTCACAATTATTTCAGCATCTAAAAAGAAGCAACTGTGGTTTATTTTCACCACTTCTACTGTAATTATCTGGTAACCTAAGAGGTTTTGTAACAAAATGAAAAAACCTAACAACTAACCTGATCTTTCGAATCGCCTGGAGAAAGTGACTACGAAAGCACAGGACTTCACGAAAATGAAAAGATCTTCTGCTTGCTTGCCCAATAGAGCAGGATTGCAAGAATCCATCACTAGCATACTGATTTTGTGATAATGACACTTGAACCATCACTGCGGAACATCTCGAGACAACTGCTCTCTTTGCAGAGCTGCTGACTGGTACTTAGCTGCTAAACATCAATCAGGTAGACCTAATTCTGACAAGAAACGAAATACACTAAAACTTCAACTGGGTAGATTTATTTCTGACAAGGAATGAAACCAATGCAGTTCTCCTTAAAGTGCTTCCCCAAGAGCATTTTTCATACAGGAAAAGCTTTTGTGCTAAGATGAAGTTTAAAAGCAGGTACATTTGACTGGACTGAGAAATAAATCAGCCCCCTGCTATTTACTGAAGCTTTTAGTAGAGGGCACTTCCATCACTATGTGTTGATTGCTGTATTTACTTACAATGATGTTAGAAGCAAGTTTGTTGCCAGTGTTGGCTTCCTGCTGGTTTCTACCCCCCCCGCTCCCCAAAGCAGGTAAGGTTATATTTTCATTTTTGTTTCATATTATTATATAAAAAGCCAAGATGTCAAGTATGGCGCTTATTCCCTTTGGCTGCATAAACTGAGGTACACACCATAAGCCTCAAAGATTTTTAATGCCTGCCACACTAGCATAAGCCTCATACAACTGCCTTGACTGTGGGATCCCTTCTAGTTACTCAGATCAGGTACAGGTGATGTAACGTCCAAGATGCATCAAAACAGCTTTCCACTTCCTGCCCTGACACAGAAGCCCTCTAGCAGCATGAAAGGGCTCAGCAGGAAGTGGAAATGTAAAAGACTGTGCGCCCGTGTGTGCACAAACAAGTCAAAAGAGATGAATTTGCTGTTTTAGCCCTTCTGGTATCTGCTTAGATTGCTTTCCAAATAAAATATCAATCTAAATACTATTTCTTCCCACTGTATTAGATTAAACATTAACTTTTCAGACTTCCAAGTTTAGATTAATATACAGTTTACCATACATCACAATTTTATATCTGTACCTACCTATATACCTTGTATCTATGATCTGGGCAGACTACTTGTTTTTGCTGCAATTCTAAAACGGCGTGACCCTTCCCATTACAAAAGATACTTGAAAAGATGCCCAAAGAAATAAAAAAAAAAGCACTCTTATTTGCAGGGCCAGCAGCACTTATGACAGTAAGGGACCAACAAGAAACAGCTGGCTATACACTGATGCTGTGACCACGACCTGTATAATATGCATCAAGCATACTCATTGCATTCATTACTCTGTATCTTTGGCTCGTACTTTTACGAGCAAGTTTATTTCCCTGACCCAGTCACAAGGGTAGCCCTAATTGGGATGCTTCAGGCCTTGGATTTCTTGCAGAGATGCAATGGCCAGGGAGGAAAACAAGGAATGTTAATTCAAAGAAAGGCTGGTTTAATTTCTCACTGATAAGATAACAACTTGCTTTGTGATAGCAAAAACCCAACAAACTCATACCCAGAACCTCATCGAACTGCCACACATACCTGTACTGCACTTTCTCCTATAGCTTGACGAATCTCCCTCAGTGTCTGGTGGTGTTCTAGCAGATGATCACCACATATTATATCCACCTATGAAAGGACACAAACATGGTCAAGTTTAGCCTACCTTTGGATTAACAAAACAGTATCTAAGCCTTTCAAATTTGTTTTGAAAAGTACAATTCTAGCACTTTAGACACTAAAGCCATCTGTGCCTTCATTGCCCAAGTGTATTTAGCGTGCATGGCACTACTGAGCTGCCCCAGTGCCTCCCACCCAGTGGCCGTGACTTGGGGCTCACTTCTGGAATAGAGAGGACAGTTTATAGTTTGACTCCCTGTTTGGCGTGTCTGCTGGAAAAAGCCCTTTAGTAATAGCTGTGACAAACTTAATAGGAATTTAGATCATGTGTTAAAACAATCCCACAAACATCCAGAGTATGTCAGCAGTCGCAAAAGAAGGCAAGTTGTATGTGCCACTGACAGAAAATGCACCATTGCTATCCTCATTCTTATCTCGAGTGAGAAAACACGTGAATAAGTCTGCTATTAAGAACTGACTGTTTAGAAGTGTTTTAATAGAACAGAATAGCTCACTGTATGCCACTGTCAGCAACTGCATCACAGTCCTCCTTCAAAAAGCAATCAGTACTTCTGTGATGTGAAGGGCATACTCAGCAATTCTAAGCCATGTCCTCTACTGCAGCTAAACTATGTCAATGATGTTGGCAATTCCAGAGGAGGCACTTTTAAGTAACTGCCCACAAGAACAGTATTGTTGGTTTTTTTTTTTTTGGGTGGGGGGATAAACTCATAGTGAGGTATACTGAATTCCTTGCCTTGACTATTATGAAAAATATGCTTCTTTATAAAGTTACTATGAATTTCCTGTGCATAATGTAAATCCAATCTCTACCATTCCAAATTTGAGCAGCTAACACAGCACCATTTCTCTCTCAACTTCAGCTTGGTTTATTTTCCTTACGAGCAATGACAGGGCTCTCATCTGAGAATTACAATGACAAAACCTCAACGTTAAAGGTAAGAGCATAGAACAGGAGCTGTCCCATAGATTTCTAGAAGGAAAATGTCTAAGCTCTGCCACTGCAGTACTTGGGAAGTGTACTACAGTATCATGACATATTCTCCTCTATGGGCACTTTCCACCATAGGACACACTGTGTTTCAGCCATTAAATTCCCCTGGATTTATGCTCTTTGGCATGCTAACTCACTCTCTCTTTCACTTGTCATGAAAAGATTCAGGAAGATTCATGCCTTATGTTGTCAGACCACATTGTTCTGAGAATCAGGAACACAGGAATTCTACTCCTTAGAGGCTCAAAAAGGTCTAATTCACTTCATCTCTATAGTACAAGAATGATGTAGAATACTCCAATCACATCAGGTTGAATCTTAATGTGCAAAAGATGTAAACTGCTTAGTATTGCCTCTGCTGTTAGCTTCTAGGAGGAAACCAGCACATGAAAACTAATCTGGAGGTAACATTAAATATTGATTAGATATTGAGCCAAAGATATACATGTATGTATATATAACATTAAGATTTTTTTTTCTTTTTGAAAGCCATTTACAGTTACGTCTGCTGATTCCCATGCATTCTAGCCTCTACTGCCGGGAGACAGACATGTCTGCTTTGCTTTCCAGTGATATATGAATTCAACTACTTTTGCTTTCTAAGCTTACTTTTATAATCTTTATACCATAAAGGCACCAAAAACCCAAGCCTGCTCCCACTGAAACATCTATACATGTAATACATTCTACAGAAATAGGAAATCTGCTTGTCAAATACAGGATGCAAACAGATGTAGTGACAACTGCTGACAATCTTTCAAAGCAGAATCAGAACATTTGAGAATAGCCCACTGTTGCCCCTGCTGCTCCAGTTTCAAATGGTCATCGTTAAAGATCCAATGTTTTCTAATAAAATGAGCTTTTCACATTTATTGTGTGAGAGTGCTCTGAATACCAAATGCTCGATTTCCTCATGCCAGCAACAAAGCCTGAATTTCTGCCTGCTAACTGTTACACTAGGAATCATTCTATAAGGACAAGAGAATAACACATACAATGAAAAACGTCCCAGGTCAGTGTGAAAATTGGTTGGGAAACATGTCTCAGAATAATCCTTGTGCAGTACAGGAATTACTATATTCCACTACAGAAGATGCCCCAGCAACACAGGTGCTATGAATTTACTATTTCAACTGACTGGTAAAACTGAAGCCAGGTAGTATGGGAGGCTAATGAGATGCCAGCAAATAGAGTCTGACCTTTTGCTGAAACATGGAAGTGTAGCTCTGAATACTCAGTTACTTCTGTTAAAATTATTACTTAAGTAGCTTTTCCATTATGCCATTTATTTTCTTGACGTGGCATGTTTGCTCTTACAGCTATTTCTCTAAAACTCACAATAACAGGCAATTATAAATTAATACTCGCCAAGTAAGAAAGAGATAAAAATGGAAAACATTCGCATAAGCGACATCCCACGTAAGATTCATCCCAAGGGGCAATTTGGCCCAGAAAGCAGTAGACCTCGATCAGTAGTTTCTATGCCAACCCATACTATCCAGGGAAAGATAAGGAAAACAGAGTTTTAGAGACTGATGTGGGTATTTAGGCTAGTTATTAAAAAAGCTGACAGAGCTTTCCATTTCCTCTAGCTGCTGTTTCCTTTTCAAAGGTACCAGACAGGTACAGGTCTAAGACTGGCATAAAGAAACTGCACCAACAACTACACTGGATGCACACAGACTTTATTTCAGTCTCTCCCCATGATGCACACAAACTTTCAGGAACACGCATCTGATTAAGGAACACTTCTATTCCATAAGCTACATTAACGTATTCAGACTAGCCAAGCCACAAGTCTTTCAGCAGTATCTGTCGTCCTTGTCTCATCTCTTGCCAGAACGGATAATTACCCCTTCTCACACAGAGAAGGGATAATGCTGCTGCAGATGACCTCAAAGAAAACAACACTTTAAAGAAAATTTCTCATTTTCTCCCCACTCTTCAGCAGAACACAAACTACACAGATGTGCATCAGATGCCAAAGCCAAGTAACTAATGGATTCCAAACACCACAGCCTCTATTTAGCTCAAATTAAAATGTTACCTACTTAGCTATACCAGTTGCTAACAAATTTTCACAACTTCCCCCTAAATTCCAGCATGAGTATTCAAAACAGACCTTGCAACTAGAAATACATATTAATGCATGCAGAAAAATCAGTCATTGCCCAAAGCATAGAGATCAAAACAAAGCATCAGAAACAGTAAACTACAATCTGCCAGCTCAAGTGGCAGATAAAAAAATAAATGAAGCCATAACCTCTCAGATAAACTTGGACATTTGAATCATAATCCATTTGCAAACTCAAATACAGAGGTCTGAAAATAATTTGAGGCTTCAGAATATGAGAAAAAAGGCAGTGGCTTCAAAACTGCTTTTCAGACTTATATATACTGTCACACAAGTCAGATGACTTTATTTCACATTTTCATTAACCTCAATCCAACTCACTTGTGCAGGCCAATGAAGAAGGGCAAGTATTAGCTAACATCCCACGTACATTAAATCAAAGAGGTCCAAGTACAGTCAGTAGTTCATGAGTATGGGTAACACACTTTCTACCACTTGGGAACAAGTAAAACATTCTCAAAGAATTCGTCTGCAGACTGAATTCCTATTCAGTAGGAACTGACTGCACTCACAAAATAACCATACCTAGTGTCCTTCCTAGAAGTTTCAACAATGAAACCAAGAATGCAACTGATATGCTTGGGAAGAGACAGGAGGAAAGGTTCCATGCTCTCCTCACAGTCAAATCTTTTCAAGACCCTTGTAAGGAACAATTAAACACTGTGGCAGTAAGTTTTTCTGGAGATAAATGTGGGAAAAAATACTGCAAATGCAGTGATTTTAGCTCAACAGTGCCTGAAGCATGCATTTCTGAAAGAAATTTCCTATCTTCCAAAGGGAATCTAGTTCTTGGACTCTAGTCCCAAGCTGAACACAACAAACTCGTGACATTTTATTCAAAATTAATCATTTTAGGTAATGAAGAATAGTGAGAGTTGGAAATCAAGACTGAAGAAGTAACATTAAAAATAAAAGTTTGTATCTATTCTTCTTTAACATACTTTAAGGAAGCCTACAGGAAATGAACACTGCAGTCTTCAACTCTTTACCGAATTTCTACATTAAACTAGAAAAGCAGCCAAGCACCCTCTATGTTTATATTCTTTTCACATATGGTTTACAACCTATTTTCCTAAATTCTTCTGCCTATGCTAATTTATATTCAGATTCTCCCTAATTTTGTTTTACAGTTTGTTTTATTAGACAACCTGGGAAGTTGGAGTAAGACATGATTCATTAGGCTTATTACTCTTCAATGACATACCTGACAGCTCTCTTGTTTTCTGCATGTTTACCAACGAACCATCAGCTGCAGTTCTGTATACTACAATAAGAAGGTGACAGCTCGGTATATGCACTCCTTTAATCTTAAGTCCCAATATGACAAATAAATGATCAGTCAGAACAGGAAAGATGCTTCCTCGATTTCCCTAACTCCTTAATCTTTTAAAAATAAGCCTGAGTTATCTTCTAGAAATCAGTCATGATTTGTGGCTTGAAAATCAACTGCAGGTTTCCAGTGACCAAAAATATACTCACTGAAAAAAATAAAGGAAACAATGGAAGCAGATCAGTTACAAGGATCTGACTAGAGAAGAAAGCAGATTTAACATTTCCTTTAGAGAAGGAAGGCTTGCACAGAAGAGACAGAGAGCTCAGGACTAGCCAATGACTGTGCCTTACTCCAGAATGGCAAACTGGATACTAACAGAGATAAAAGTGATGGTGAAAGCATCAAGCAACATCTTAAGAACTCTATGAAATCATCAACTTTTGAGACACTAACATTTACCAGACATATCTTGTCTGGTAAAGTCCAAGCAGAAAGCAACTAATGGGAAAAATTCTCATGTTATCTCTATAGGATGATCTCAAGATTTCAAAAACAAAAAGATATCCAATACATGGGCCAAGTTTGATTTTGAAAGATGAGGAGCTGCAATTCGTTACAGATGTCCAGTGTTCCTGAAAAATCGAGCCTCTGATGTCCTACTTAAAACCCAAACAAAATAATTCCTTCCCCTCAAACTCAATTAATGCAAGAAGTTTCTCTAGCCTCATTTTGAGGATACTTTTATTTATTCAGAATATCAAGTCACCACCACCTGAAAGCTGTAGAGACTCTCACTGAGAGCAAACCAGCAAATGAAAATACATTACTTCCTCAGAGTGATGAATAATTTATAACTGACTTGCTTTGTCACCACTGAAAAGGTAAGCGGCACGAATACTCATTACTGAGGCACACACTCATGCTCTATTGTCTCAGTTACTACCGTGTGAAAACATAGCCTTAACTCCAAAGCCAGCACTTAACTTTCACCATTTGCCTATTCACATCAGCATCAGCTTGATTTACCAATAATAGGCAGCTTTAAGAACCATTTACACATTATGGCACTCCTGCACCTTCTCAAGTGAATGATTGCTGAAGTATATTGAAGAATTGAAAACTGGTTTTGACATTAAACTCCTATCAAAACGGTTGAGAAATATGAAGTTAAATTCCTTTGTATCATATTCTGCTCCTCTGAATTCTTATCTGGAGTCACATGCCTACATTTGCATTCACACCTTTCATTTCAACACAATCCATCCACAGTATCAGTCTTTCTTAGCCCTCGTTTGTTTCTTCAACATTCAGCTAAATTTAACTGCTATTCAGCTCCTACCTGTCTCTGCCTTCACATCCTCCCACACCTTCCAGTCTATACACTCACTTATCTTTGAGACAGCAGTATCTTTTGGTTTTGAACTTCACTTCCCTGAAATCTCACATGGCACTTTAGAAACTCTATACAAATAAAGCATTACAACAAAAATTTAAATATGTTGCAAATGAGTTTCAAACATTTCATTTCTTAATCCTTACGACACTAAAAAAATCCCAACATTACTTCTAGGCTAATGAACAATGCAAATGGCCTGGCTGAAGCGCGGACACCACAACTTCACTGTGATCAGTGTAAGCACCACTACAAGTGGCATACCTGGCAAGTAGGGTCCAGATCCATTTTTCTTCTGAGGAATTTCTCCACATGTCCAATTGTTGCCTCCCCTGAAACACGTACAAACTTCTTTTCCAAAGGCTGCAACGAATAAATGGAAGATTTTAAGACAATGTACATTTTCAGCCATGATCCTCTGTAAACCCCAAACCCAAGTAAAAGCTCAATAACAGAGCGAGACAGCTTAAATTTTTGGACCCTTCTCTATGTACTTCCAGATTACTTCATAAGGCCTAAATATGTATTAAGACTCCAGATTCAAGCTTCCTGCTGTTTAAAACAACATTAAAAAATAAAACCAAACAGCCACTGATTTTAGTTCCATTTAATTGTTTAAATATTGGAGCATTTTAAGAACTTCTCCCCCCACAAGCATTAACTCACCAGAAACATATGAACTACTATTTCCTAAAGTTTCCTTATCTTCCCCAACTCAAGCCTGGGTACAAAACATGATTCACATAATGAAACCATGTCATTTTATAATGCAAGGAGCTTAAGTCCTTTAGCATTCTAGAAGTATTATAGCTTGGGCTGCATCAGCTTAATAGTCCATGAAATTCCAGAATAAATTAAAATATCTTACTATGCAGAACACAAGGGCAAGACTGGTCTGAAATCTTTTTCTATCATTTCTAAGTATTTTCACAGCAAGGACTGCAATAACAAGACATTCATTTCAACAGCCTCAAAAATTTTAATGTGTTTCTCTTCTATGGATAAAATTTTAAACAGCTGACTTGTGATACAGGCAGCTAAGTGAAGAGGCACAAAGGCAGAGGCAATGACCGCATTCAGTGTGATAAATGTGTTACCTTTTGTGTCAATTAATTGGATTTTTATGTTGACTTCTGAACAACTGTGATTTACTATCCAGGTTCATCATATTCTTTCAATTTGGAAGAAGGGTAAGAGGGTCACAGACTATCCTTGAATTCAGTCATGAATTTAAATATGTATCCATAATAGCTGTGGTTTTAGAACAATAGTTTGATTTATTCATGTCCAAGAGCTAGAAATGACAGTCAGACGTGATCTAGGAAGCCATGCTGCTGCAAGCTCAAAGGTGCTGGATTTATGCTTGCTGCACGTATAAATCAGTTAATAGCCACAGACCATGTTAACTCTTCTCTCTCTCTCTCTCAAAAAAAAAAAAAAGAGTTTAAACCCCTTCATATATGAAATTCAACATCTAAAAAATAAGACAGATAAACAAGTAACTGAAGATGCTAAAAATGGATCAGGGTATGTTTTGTGAGACGTGGATATGAAAGGATTTGAAAGGTTGGTGAATAAACCTCTTGCTCATTAAGTGGAAGAAAAAAGCATGAAGATACAAAGTGTAGCAAAGAAAGTAAGGATTGAAAGGAAAAGCTAAGAGTGAAGCAGGGGTTAACATACAGCAAGGAATTTGAAAATGCTATAGAAACATACCAGTTAAAAGGCGTAGTATTTCTTAAGACTCACACAGATGATACAGAACTCTAAACATGCACATAAGCTGAGAGACACTTTAGTATATGGATAGTAGGATTATCTGCAGCACAGAACTATTCACTGTGAGTAACAGTCAGCAGCCTTTCATCTTCAACCTCCTCAGAATGCTAGAGTTAAAATGAGCAGGAGCATTTATGGCTTAAAAGGGGAAAACAAACAAACAAAAACACCGATTACAAAAAAAAAATTCCCTTTCCTGAATCACAAAAACTCCTTAATGATGTTCGAGTCAAGTGTAATATTTAAGGAAAAATATGTTTCCTATGAATAACCTATGCAAGCTTTCCAGAGGAAAAAAGCAGCATTTTAGACAGCGTCTACACATTTGTTTAGGATTCCAATAAAAGACACAATAGTGCACCTTTAGGAGAGAGATCCAGGAAGAACAAGCTAGAATTACCTAGGTGAAATTTCATCAGTATCATTCCTATTCTCCCACCAACATTTCAATTATGCAGCCTCAGAAGCATTCTTTTCTTATTCTGTGATGCTATTCAATAGTAGGTTTGAAAACACACTCTAATTCAAGGCTGGTTATTACGATGCTGATGAAAGTTCTTACACTCAGTGTAAGAAAAGAAGACTAAATTAAATACATTCAGGTTATAAATATTTCTGAAGTAAATAAAAAGATTAAAAAAATAAAGTAACATCGGTACCTTAAAATTCCCTGTACCTTCGTCAGCTCTGAAAAACAAAGAAGAGTAAATCCAGTCAATATTGCTAAGGTTAACAGTTCTTAAAATCCTCAAGCTCTTTATTATAATAGCAAGTTATTAATTTAGTAGTCTGGTATAGCTTTTCTCCAAATCAGGCTCTTTCTTTCATTACACTCTAACACATGAAATAGTATTAGACTGAATTTATCTATCTTTTTCTCCTACCCTTTATTTGGTACTCAAATTTTCTTGTAATTTCAGTTATTTATGACTTTAAGGTTTGTCTACATGAAATAGAAAAAAACCCGACCCACAGCCTAAAGCTGTTTTTAAAGACAATGTAGCATCCATTTTCATAGGAGCAGGTTGTAACTTTAATGCTGCTTAAATATCCATGTTTCATCATCCTTGATATTTGGAATTTTAACAGACAGTACCTAAAAACTTGCTGACAGAACCTGTACAACCACTGAACAGGCTTTCCGGGCCGGCTGTTGGCCTTCCAGACTATGTGTAGTGCTATCTAGGAACTCAGGAAAGCAGTAGGTGTCACCCAAAGGTGACAAACGACCAAATTATCAGTTGGCTTCAACAGAGATTCACTGATTTGCACATTCTGAACATGTGATCTACTACTGAACATCTGTACTCCACACCTCCATCTTGTAGTGAAATGCATACATTTCTCAATTAAGCCAAATTAATGACATTTCACTATTATTGCATTGCATTAGCAAGTCTGTACATATGAGAGAGGAAAAACCACAGTATTTCATTGCACTGGAGAGGGTAAAAATCAAACACCACTATACATCAACTATACTCCTACTGACCATTTGATATAGCAAACAAATATATTTGTAATGTTTGTGCAGACCACATATTATTAGCACGGCACTTCAAGTCACTGCAATTGAGTATCTCTATTTCTAAATACGTAACAGCTATCAGACTGCATTAAGTAAAACTATCACCAAACTCTGCCACTGAAATGAAATTTAAAGTCACTAAGAAACATAGAAAAGCTTTTCCACTACAGCTGTCATTTTGATGTAGTTCCACATCCATAGGCGACTAGATACTCCAAAGGAAAAATATAGACAGTCAGACTTTCAAAGTAAAAATGCAATCTATTCAAGTTTTCTTTATCCAAAATGCCTTCTTAATCTCTCATTGCCAAGGTAAGCTCTTTGATTCTGACTATTGCTTAAGAAAACATATTAACCTTTAAGCATATAAAGTTATAGAAGAAAACAAAAGGTTAAAAAAGTCACTAAAATAAAATACAAAGTAGATGCTGTTAACTGCCATTCTTTCTTTGTTAGAAGCATTCTGTGCTTCCCTCCATATAAATAACAAAAACACAGAAGACAGCTTCACACGGTATAGATGGTATCTGCACAGTATTACCTGCTTTGCTGTCAACGTTGGAACGGAAACTTGAAATAAAACTACCAGAAAAACAAATACAACAGGACAGCTTCAAAAGTAATCTCGTTTCACAGATGGGTAGATACATGTTCAGTAGTTCTGAGTCTAAGTTGCCCAATATCTTCCTCTTGCTTTGAAAAAACAAAAACATACCTGCTTAGAATCGCAGGAGGGAGGAAGTAACCAGGAGACTTTCACACAGTGGAGATCTAAACCAAAGTGCTTTCACTATAGTGAGTTCAAACTCCATCTAATCCTGCAGTCAAGACACTCTAAGGAAGCTTTCCTACAGTCACCAAGTCTTCCAACCTGAAAGGGACATCCTTCAAACTAAAATCTAACTCCTTTTTTTAAAAGTAGTTTTACAGTTAAATGATCATTGAGGAAGACGTGTGGCAGTAGGTATAAAAGGACACTCCTTTGCCCCTTCACTCCATATGCTCCCTCTGCCACCTGCTGGGCCAGCACAGCAGTAGCTGGTACCCATCATGAGTCACAGAATGGGTGGGCATCCTTCAAACTCCTAGAGGTTTAGCTTAAGACATTCTCTTTCCTTACTGCAGTCCCTTTCTTCACTAATTTAAAGAAATAAAGAAGCCATGTGATGAGCAACACAAACAAAGCCAACAAAACAAAAAACCCACACGCTACCATCTACCTGACCAAAATTTACCCATGGAGGAAATTTGTTCTCTACTCTGACACAGTGGAGACACTGGACATAACATACAAAGAGACTAGGACATGATGTCTGCAAAGAGTAAAATTAAATCAAGATGGCATGCTTTGCTGCTAGAATTGCCCAATTTCTGATGGTTTGATTTTACATTATATATGTAATAGCTTGCATATTGGAGTTCTCTGAAAATTTTGTTCTGACAAAGTCAGGCCAAAAGCAGGCACAATCTGGGTAGAGGTGTAAGAGCTGCACAAGAGTCAAGCTGCTTGCCCTGCCACAACTGAGGTTCTGCACTGTGTGGTGCTAGCAGAGCAGTTACAGCTTTCAGTCCTTTCTCAGTTATCCTCTCTCAGTCAGTAACATAACCTACACATGCCCCAAGCAATACAATTTCTCCTTCTTGTGTTCCTGAAAACAACTCTAGCGTTTGGGTTGGATTTCCCCCACGCAATACACGGCTAAATGCTCATACAAAAGCTTCAGCATAATTCATTGAAGTCTGGGAAACAGTCAGTCAGTCAAGCTTAATAGTAGCATCATTATCCCCACCTATAACATTCAGAGGAACACTACTCTTGCTGTCCAGGTTGTAGCTGCAGTCCCTGAGTTACATGAGCAAGTCCAAGCACAGTCAGCAGTAATGGCACTGCCACCTACAGGGATTAAGGAAGTGTAAGAGACGGGTATTTCATCTTTGGCTTTACTTAGACTACACTACTTTGTTAAAAATAAAATAAACACATAAGTGTTAACACTGCACTTTTTAGGAAGCTATTTTCATAGGAAAACACCTTACACATTTAATTATCTGCATCATCTAGCTTTGCAGAGTTGGCTGTCACTGTCACACTGTAAATTAAACCAGGTCCCCATTGCTACTCGTGATGGGGGAAATGCACATTCCATGAAAACTAAGAGCCAGTTAATGGTCCAACACACAGAGGTAGCACCCTCTATGTCAGCCACTTCCTCTTACGTTTGCCCACAACTCACCCAATGAACTCCAGAAGTATGGAGACGTCAAGTTCTGGTGGGATCCGGAACACGGAGCCCAGAACTTTTCGAGGTCTTCCTCTGCTCACTGGAACTGGCTGTGGGACAGCTAAAATATTCAAATAGGCAAAATGCAAACACAACTTGAAAAAAAAGCAGCATAAGACTTAACACATGCCAAGCAAAACAGATGAGCTCCTATGGAAAAGGAGCCCATACAATTCTTCCTAATTTTTTTTATTGCTAAATCAGATCTTTATACATTTCATGCTGTATATCTGAACCAGCATTTTATTAGCTTTAAGCAGGGCACTTCTCCAAAGAGCTGTTTAATTTGATAGTAAGACAAAAAAAAAATTAGAATAATCCCTCATCTGTCAACAGACTTTGAAGTTCTTGGTTTTACTCCTTTGTAACATCTATTATTTATTGAGGGCCAGAAAATAAAATTAACACACATTTTATATACATTTCCTGGTTGTAAGCAAAACATGTTTTAAAAAAAATCCAACCATGACCTGGGTTTAAGTGCTGCCAGTTCTATCTATTTTTGTAATAGGAGAACTGTGACAAATTACAGTAACCAAGACAAACAAGAATCCCATACTTAAAATACTACATACCTTCTTCAGTTGTGTGCTAATATTTTAAAGAAAGCCCTTAAGAATAAACGTAATAAATATTTCCTTAACAGTGTCCTCTAAAGTGAATACAGCTCACCTGGTTTGGGCACTTCTAATCCTCTTTCTTTATAGAAGTCGTGCATTTGTTTTTTCTCTCCTGAAAAAAACCCACAATTGAACAGATTGGAATGTTATTTCATATGCTGAAAACATCCATCCATATAGTTTCCAATGGTCATATGTTGTGCTGATTCAGCCACCATCATCTTATGCTGCCATCAGTTGCCTGATCACACAGGCCAGCGCTGAACTCTCCAACATCCCCTCGGAAGTCTTCTTTCAAACAATCCTGCCATAGGTTCCTGTGGGCCCAGCTCCTCCGCTGCCCACCGTGGTGCCAGCATTGCCCGCTGGACACAACGGACAGAGATGGCTCCTCAGTGGCCCTTCACATGTGTGTTGGTTTAGTAAGAGCTGTGGCTGCGGGGTAGCCGAGCCACATGGCTGCACCGCCGCTCCCCGCCCCCTCCTTCTGCCACGGGTCAGGGACAAAGAAAAAGTAGGTTTAAAAGTGCCT
>VZZY01003918.1:44153-91727 GCA_013400335.1 Eurystomus gularis | reverse complement strand
TGATCTGTTACGCGTGTCTCTCGAGGGAACGTTTTAGGAATGGTCAATTTTAGCAGCGCAATCTGCTGCGCAAAGGAGGATTATAACAAATCTCTTATGAATGATAGACTCGATTGCTAAACCTTGCCTTGACCAATCTTCTGACCCTCGGAGAGATTTCTCAGGGTGTGTGTGGGAAGGAAGAAAAAAAAAACCTCTCCCGTTTGAAAATAAACTTGAAAAGAAAAAGACTTTTTTTTGATAGCCTAACTGCTTCGTAATTTTTTTTTTTTCTTGTTTTGTGATAAGTTGCTTTTAAAAAGGATTGTCCTATCTGGTTGTTTTGTAACGTAAAGGAAGGATCCCTCTCAAGAGTTTCTGAAATGACAGCTTTGGTTTCTGAAGAGTTAACTGGTGTTTGCATGATACACCTATTGCTAGTCTGGTAGCAGACTTTTCATCTTTTTATTTGCCTTTTTTATTAACTGGGGCTGGTGGAGAGGGTTGTCTTGGTCAGAAGAATTTTTGCACATCTATATTGTATATATTTTTGGTGGGGCACTCCCCACATTTTACTCTCTCGATGACTCCTGGAGGTGGTAGTGGGCCCATGAAAGACTGTGAATACAGTCAGATCAGCACACACAGCTCTTCGTCTCCCATGGAGTCCCCCCATAAGAAAAAGAAATCGGCTCCCAAGAGAAAATGGGAGGTTTTTCCTGGAAGAAACAAATTCTTCTGCAATGGGAGGATCATGATGGCTCGACAGACTGGAGTCTTCTACCTGACTCTTGTTCTCATCTTGGTCACCAGTGGACTCTTCTTTGCATTTGAGTAAGTGACATTAAAGTCTCCATATCTTCCTTCTCGTTGTCCAGTTAGTTAATTTCTGGCTGAAAGCAATGAAACATGTTTATCTAGATGTCACAGAGAATGTTGACTGAATTCAATTAATGGTTTATATAATTGAAAATATTATAAGATGCTGAGGGATGCACAATCCTGTTTTGGTTGTTGTGCTCTGTGGAAGACTGATATTGGAGGATTAAGGTTGTAGTGCTTTCGTACCACAGGTTTCCAGCTCTTGCTGATGTTGCAAGGGGAGTGTAAAACAGCAGCTTTGGGATGGTCAGGAAATGATGTAGCTTCTTGTTTGTCAACTACTCCGCTGAGAATCAAAACTGACAGGTGCAAAAATACTGACCCTTTGTCACAGAACTGAATGCAAGAACAGCAGTATCTTTCATGACTTTATGAATTAGATCTGTTTGGTTTTTTTGGTTTTTTTTTGCTCCTGAAGTCATTTAATAGCTTGTAGATGAGAATTCCAATTTAGTAAAAAAAAAAAAAAAAAGATCTGTACCTTGCTTTCCACCACTAGGTAACAGCATTACCTGCTGTTTGTCATGATAACTTGTGTGCAAGTTTGGTCTTAGTTTAAGCTGTGTTTGTTTTGGAGGTTTGGATTTTTTTAAGTAGGCTTCTTCTGTTGCTCTGAATCTTCAGGAGTCTTTTTCACCTATATAAAGTGAACAGACAATGACAGCAAATCAAATATACTGATTTTTGTACTTATGTGGAGTAGTTAAATTAACTATGCATGACGATAAAGAATTAGGCACTTGATATGAACAGTACAATTTGACTTTTATTTACTTAAAGCACTGAGTACAAAGGTGCTTGCAATTGATAAAATGCTTGCTATGGTAACAATTGAAACCTTTTTGAAGAGTTAATGATACTTTACCTGTTTTAAAGTATTATAGCTTGATATGTCATTTGTGGCAGGAAAAAATTATTCAGATTACATATACAGCTCTTACTGTTTTCTTCAGTAGGAGCTATTATTTATAAGTAAGCTTCAGCGCTGCCTCCAGAAATTCTGTTTGCTTTGCTAAGCGATACAGTTGAACAACAAAGGTCGTTCATTACTTGGTGTCTTCAAGGAAGAAGATAGTGACATTAACAAACCCTAAATTGTACCAGTTAACTGTAGACTGCCTTAACATACTGTTAGTAGTAAAGAAGGTAAAAATGCTCAGCAGGTAACCCGTGGCTAAATATATATGTGAGCTCAGCAGATGAATTGTATTTAGTGGGCTCCGGATTACTTTAGAGAGATTTATTAATTGTAAATCTTCTGCAGACGTTATGAAGCTACTTGAGCAGCCTTTGAGTAGTTGGATTCCATCACTGATCATGTTACTTAATGCACTGCAAGTGTGTTTACTTCCCTGGTTTTGAAGAGGTCTTAAAGGTGTAACCTGATGGTATTGCATCAGGACTGGGCGCTACTCTGTTCTGTTTGCCGTGGCTGGGCCTAGTTTTGGAAGGATTTTCTGTGTGGGCTGACGCATCCGTGTGTGGTCTCATCACCTTCAGCAGAGCCTCTGAAGGCAAATGCTGGACTTCCTGCAAATACTGGAATGGAAATGTAGGATCAAACTGTTAATGTTTTATAGTCATGATTGCAAAACTTATTCATTAAGCCACCACTTCCAGTTCCTTTATACTTTTTACACTTTGATGCTTTAGAAATAAATATTCTCTGCAGCTGCAAGATTCTGAACTGCTAAAGCAGGATGAGCTGCTAGCTGTTCATCACCTTCTGATTTCATTACTACTGTGAGTTACATGCTCTACCAGAGTTGAGCACTACAACTTCTTTCGTGCCTTTGAGCTTATTTGCAATGTAACTGTATGTGATGGGCAACATTTTTACGCAAGTTACAGCATTTTGATATGTAATTGGTGCTTATTCTAACTGGCAGTCTTGAAGCAGGGGAAAATCATCGGCTTTATATAGCTATATAAATTCTGTGTGTGTGTACTGGTCTTGAGTCATTCTTTGCGCTTACCTTTTAAGGAAAATAAAAGTAGATGGTGACAATATTTCATTTTTATAATAAGGTAGATTTTGCTCTTTCAAAAGCACTTGCACTGGAAAATTACTACTCATCCTCAGAACGCTAATTGAAAAACAATTCTTAAGACTATGAGAATGGTGTTCAGCATGTTTGTGATGTTTGAATTGTAGGTTGTTAATGTTCCAAAAAGGGGAATCTCTTTGACTAAAAGGGTTACTTTGAAGCAGTTATTAATTGTGTCTCTTAGTAGTTGAAGTTACTATTTGTTGGTCAGTTGATAACATCTTGAGTTGTTAGTGTCAGTTCCATTATTTGGCTGATTTGTTTATGACGCCCCTCATTAACAGAAATACATTTCAATCCTTCATGTACCTGTGGGGCAAAGTGATTTTTAAATGGGCATGTGCCTTGTGTGTCTGAACAGTGAGGTCAAACTGTCATTGAAGATACCCTTTATGTTCTTCAAATTGTTTGGTCTTTTTGCTACAATTGAAATAAATGATTTTTTTTTTTTCCCCTTGGCTTTGGAAGCTGGAAAAGAGGTACTCATGTTCCAAGTTATTTGCTGTTTGCAGGCAGTGAAGAGGGGGAGTAGGAAAGAGATGACTTTGACTACTAATTCCTGGGAAAGCACTGGGTTGACATAAGCACTTGTTCTTTATCCTTTGGGCTTAATTTGTTCCTCCAATGTGATTTTTTCGCACCTTCCTTTTATTTTACTCTTGACACCTATGCATCCAGAGCTGTATCTCATGTACTTTGGAATCTTCTCCAGAGGAGAAATACAGTTCTCTGAATCAACAAATCCTAGCTCTCCAAAAGCAAACATATGTGGTACATTTTGACCCATATACCTTTTCACATTGAACCATCCCTTTTTAATCTTTTTCTTCATATTTATGCTTCTGTGTTTTTTCTTGCGCCTGCTTTTGGCCAGCTTTAGTCCTTCCTCTCTGTTGACTTTTATCTCTCAAATACTCCAAGTACATCACCACTTCTTCCTGTTATCATTTAACTGTTCTTTTTCAAAGAAATAAGCCATATTTTGCTTAAATGAAAAGCAACAACAAACCGTGAGCTTTCAAGCAGGTGCAATATTTATAATTCCTACCTCCCTCCCCTTCCAAAGGAAGAGAATGCAAATAACGAGCAGTTTTATTTCTGTAACTTGTCTATTAAATGTAACATGAATTATTGCAAGCACTTTTGGGTCCCAAGTGGGATGCTGTGCTTGAGGTATTCTTAAAAATGATGCTTATTTAAAAATGCTCAAGATAAGGCACTTCAAATTAATTTGTCTTTGAAATTTGGGTATGTTGTTTTATCTTGGAAATATGTTTCCTACCTCTTTAGCTGTTTTTCTTATTTTCATGCAAATTTGGCTTTGTGTTGCACTTCCTTTTTTTTTCCTTGCCTTGCCCTGTTACACAGACATACTTTTTTTTTTTTTTTTACAGTATTCAGCACTCATGTAAAAGTAGCTGCGTGAAAAGCTTGGAAAACAAATTCCTTTCCCCAGAGCAAAGACAGCATCTGTAACTGAAGGGCAGATCTTACTGCTGTACCTAGCTGGTTCACCCACTGTATTTACATATATGTAAAGTCATTTATTGGTGCAATAAAGAGGCTTCATACTTGCTGCTTTTATTCAGCTAGGTACACATACTCAAAAGAGAAAACTCTTTCTGCCTAAGGTCACTTGGGGTACTGTTTTTGGAGGTTACAGGAAAGCAAGATGGAGGCTGAGTAACATACAGTAGGATACAGGAAACAGACGTCTTGTTGTTAAATGGCAAATCTCGTATGGATGCACAAGCTTCATGAGTTCCAGAGCAGTGGTAGATGAGCTTGGCCACTTTGCTGCTGTGAGCTAACACTGGCCCTGTGTGCCAGCTCCCTTCCTGCTTGGACCTCAGTGTGCAGGTAGCAGAGGGGAATGTGTCGGCACCTGAGCTGTTTCAGTTTAGGCAGGCAAATTAAACCTCCCATGAAAGGTGGGTTTGAGTGAAGGTGCTGACTGAACTGAATTGACTCAGGCACAGTTGTGTTTTCTGTCAACTCGGTTGCAGGGTGAGTGGCTCTGGAAGAAGGTTGGAACAGATGGTAGGATGCTGGAAGGGCTGAAGCAATGCAGCTTTTTTCTCTATAAACGTGAGTCAGAGCCCTATCACTTTTGATTCCATTTCATACTTGCACTGATTCAACAAACCGGAGATTTATTTTTTTTTTTGCTAGTTAACACTTGATTTTTGTGAGCATTTGTGTAATTGCACTGCCTTTCAAAAGATGGTTGCTGGAAAATTATTTAAACTGAGACTGTTTATGTGTGCATACGTGTGTACAAATCGTTGCTTTCTATCTGCTCTTGCAGTTGCTGGCAACCTGCTCCATGCCTCCCACTTTGAAAACCAGTGTGACTGGAGGACATTGATGAGTCACGCTTTCTGATGTGGTGCAGATTGTTCAATATTGAACTTCTATAGTGTGCTCAATGGCAAAGTGGTGTAACTTGCCATTCGCTGTGACAAACCTCTGTGTGTAAACACTGATGTCAGTAAGCTGAGCATTTTCACTGTGGTATCAACAATCATCTCCGTCTTACGGCAACTGTTTTCTGCTTTTGCAAGAGGTGGATTCTTAGTGTCAGGTTGTATTCAAAGTAGCTGGAATGTTCTTCATGTAATAATCTCCTTTATTTTTCTTCCACTGCTTGTAAGATGAGTAGGTTACTTGTGTCTTTTGATGACCATGTCCTTAAACTGAGTTCCTTAGAAGAGGTACCAATCTGACTTCAGCTATTAAAGGCTGCTATAAACTTGTAGGGCATTTCCTGCTGGAGATGTAAAAATGGATTTTAAAGCAAAAATAATTGCATATAAACTGATTGTTTAACAGAAACCTGTGTCCTTTTCTTCATGGAAGGCAATAGCTGCCTAGTAGTGTATAGTGGTGTAGGCAAATGTGGTGTTGAGTAGGTGGTGTGTCCCCCCATTTTTCTTTCTTTAAAAAAAATTAAAAACCTGTCATTAAAATTAAACCAGAGCAATGTTTCTGTTTCTCATTTGCCATATTACACACCTCTGATGACTTAGTGAAAAAAACATGGCATACAGTAATATGAATCTTTTGGCTTTACTTTTTGCCTTGAGTTATAGAGATATACCAAATGATATGGCAAATTCCTAAGGCATGATATGCCTTGCAACCAGATGTTGTCTGTTCTTTGCACTTGAATTATCTTGAAAATGTTAACTGTCAGAATCAAATATCTTTCAGGTACAAAGGATGTCTAATACTTTTTTTTTTTTGGAAGGGATTTTCCTTTCCTTAGTCACAGAAAAGTTTACTTAATTCATCTCTTCTGAGTTTCCCAGCAATCTGTGCAAGTATATCTGCTGAAGTTTCTCCCTGGCCAAAAGGGAATGGTTTCATACTACCCTGTCTTAAGGTAGCACTTGACTGAACAGGTACATCAGTTTAAACTTTTAAACCTTCTTTGGGTGGATAATATGATATAAATTGAAATCCTTTTACCCAGAAACATGCTAGTAGCATTTGATATTAGGTCATGCAACTCTGCTTTTCAAGGCTAGGCCTATTTATGTGGAGATGAACAATGATTAAATGCTTCATTTTCAGAGTGAAATTCTGTGAGGAGAACAGAAGGGTAACTGCATTTTCATGGTTTTATAACACTAACTCCTTTTCCAAAAAAATGTTAAACAGCTTTTTTTTATTTGTGTTCTCCAAGGATGTTTTTTATGGTAGTTTGTGTTTGTTTTTTTTCGTTGGTTGGTTGGGTTGTTTTGGGGTTTTTTTTTGTATTCAGCATAGCTGATGGCCTTTGTTTACTGTTTCAGGGAGCAGACAAGTTTTGAATGTAATTTTTGGTCTTCCAATTTGTTCCTTTCACCTACAGCTCTACTTATTTCCAGTTGTTTTTTTTTTTGCAGAGGCGGAGGGCAATGGAAATAGGGAGTATAATGGTGTAAGAAGTGATGTTGGCTTCTGAGATACCATGTCCTCTCAGGACCTTGAGGAAATCACAGTGTAGCTTTGGGTCATTGATACATGTGCATCTTCAGAGTGAAATGTGAACGTTTGTGGTCTTCTTTGCCTGGTGTCTGTCCAAACCTTTGGAGAAAGAGGGGAAATTCCATCAGAGCCTGCTGGAGGGTGGTTTTCTGTGCTCATCATAGCTCAGCATGATTGTGTAAATTCTCACCTGGGATATTTCCAGAGTAGGAAAAAAAAAGGTAATTTCAAAAGTTTGGTTATTATTATTTATATAAATGTAGTCAAATATTTACATATGCTGATAAATAATACTTCTATACATCTTCAGCTTCCAGAATGTAAGGTTAGACTTGTAGTTTTGTGACAGTTTTTGAATAAGACCTATCTTATCACTCAGAAGTTTGAGGTTTCTATTGTTGATATAAGCTGTGTAGTATGCCTGTTCTGTTTTGTCTTTCCCTGAGTAGCTGCTGTTGCCCCTTCATCTGAAGAGATGTGTGCCAAAGGTATAAAATTATTTTCTGGAGACTAGTGTAGGGGGAGTCATGTTAAATACATTTACACTATTGAAAAACTAATATCTATTTCTTCTTCTTGGAAGACTGGCATTGTCACGTGACCAACTCTGGGACTCTTCTCACATCAACCCCTCAAATTGTCATACCTTGTTTGAAGGAAAGCTGGGGTTTTTTACAGATGTTTTCTGAAGTCAGTTTCTCAGGAATCATGCTACATGTTTAGGTTCATGTGAAGTATTCTTTTTAACTCATGTTTAAATTTGGACTGATGATGCAAAAACCGCCTTTCTTGCTACGTGATTTATTTTCTGTCATAGCTGTGTTGCATTATTTGGTAAATGGCATTTCATACAAAACAAAGTATATCAATGGATCTGGATGACAGAAATGATCTTCCTCTAGAATGAACAGAGAAAATACTAGTCTATGCGAAAGTTGAACCAGATGGTTCTGTTCATTCTCTGATTTTGTTGCTGTTTTTTTGGTTGGTTGGTTGGGGGATTTTTGTGGGTTTTTTTGTCTGGTTGGGGCTTGGTGGGTTTTTTCGTATGTTTGTTTGGGGGCCAGAAGAAATATTTTATTAAAAGGATCTAGGCTTATTTGTAGATTCAGTAGAAACGGAAATGCTGAAATCTGAGCTGGACATTAAATATATAAATTTTTTTAACAATGAGTTACGCCTTCTATGTAGTTAAAACAACAAAACCATTTCTAATGGAGATGGTCTCTCAGTTCTTGTGTAGCATTAGACTGTCAATTGTGACATTCAAATGTGCTAATTAATGGGAAAAAGAAGACGGCTGCAGAAGAGGAGAAAGCTGAGAATATTTTTAACTTTCTAAGCTGCGTGATTGTTTCAAAATAGCTCAGTCAAAAAACCCACTGGCTTAAAATACTGGAACATTTTGAAAAACTGCTTCAAATGTTATAACAACTTTTATATAGGAAATTTTTGTTATCCTGATTAATCCTTCTAAGTGAGGCTGTAGTAGCTGATGATCACTTAAGTTCCAGGCTGCAAGTAAAGGTTTGTACATGTCAGTAATTCTTGTCTTTTATTTGGCAAAGCTGATGGAAAAAGAAAAATCCCCTGAAGTCAGCTGGAACTACCAGAGTTTCTTAAACTTGATATAATTACAGCCCATTGTTTTCAGAACTTAATACAAAAACTGTAAAGTGGTTAAACTTTTTATGAACTAAAGAAACAGACTAGAATCAAGAAATAAAGATGGAGCCTGTGTGTAATAGCCAAAAAATAAAATTCTATTCATATTTCTCACATTGCAGAGGTATTAACTGTTACTAACATAAAACATACATAGGGAAGGAGGCTAGAGCATTTTGGAGTTTTTGTGTAGCACACCCCTCCCTGTCCCCTGCCCTGTGTCCATATTTGAACTCCTGTTCATACAGCAGTTACTAAGTGCGGGGGGCTTTGTATTTGCTAAGCCTGATCATGGGCTTTCAGCGCAGCATGTTAGAGGAGTTCGTACCCAATTGCATTCCAGAACTGTAACTACTGAGTTGACAGTGTGCTGTAGTGCTATATGGGTATTCAGCTTCTCTATCCCTGATCACTTCCTTTTCATGAGTATCTGTAAGGTTTATTCACATTATTGTGGGATGGTGGCTAATGAGGTCTTACATAATGAGCTTGGCTAATGAGATCACAGCTGGTTATGTTTTATGCTTTTCCACTCCTGCTGTCCCCTTAAGTTGCTTAGTGCAATAAATACTGGCAGAGTGCATTTATTGTAGTGAATATGCAGTTCTGTTTCTTCTTTAAATTTTACTCTTATTTAAAAAAAAAAATATTACTAAACAGAAATTAAATAGAATGCTGAGAATTAAATTGAAAACTGAGAACCTGAACTCAGAATTTAAGATTACATGAAATCTATGGTTTGTCAATTTTATGTTGTAGTTTAAGTGCAAGATAACGCTGTGCCATTGTCTGCATTGAAGAAATGCACGAAACAAATGTATGGGTTTTAGTGTACATTTCTTATACATATGATCAACATATATTCATTCTTCAGAGCAAGGAACAGATATACTACAATTTGTTACTATTTTAGCATAAATAGTATATTACTGGGAGCTATGAAGGCAGATTATTCAACATTGGCAGAGATCGGAAGCTTTTTCCCCCTCTAGGAAAAGGAATACTAATACAAAACTTCTGTTTCTGATTGTGATAAATTTTGTGTACCCTCTTTTTAAAGCTGTCTGGATATCAGGAAATTGCAGTCCTGGTGTGGTGTGTTCAGTACGCCTAGATATCGCATGGTTATGAATGCCATGTTTCAGGGTGGAGAGGCAAGCATCAGACCAGACTGTACTTAAATTTTGATGGTGTACTTGTTTGTGCTCATCGTGTGGGTTTTCGTGGCACAACTATATATGCATATTCCTTAGTAAATACTGTTTTATTGGCCAAAGGGGTTTTCTAGCATTGAATTAGAGTGTGGAAGAGTTAAGATTTTTCCTAATTTGGAACAATGTAGAGCAGTTAAAAGCACTAAAAAGAAAAGTAAAAGCTAGAATAGTGGTGGCTTCTCTCGCATCAGTTATTGCAATGCTGTAATAAACTTGCTTCTTGTGAGTGTGGTTTCTTTAGAACTGAAGCTTATAGTCCTTCTATATATTGAAAACCACAACTTTTAAGATACTTTTATAATTTAACATGATTTGAACTCTTCCTGTGGCCAAACAGGTATCAAATGTGGAAAAAGCCAAGTAAACTTTGTTATTATTCTGAGTGGACTGGTACATGAAACGTGTTGCATGGTATGATATAAAAGATTGGAGTGCACTGTGTAAAGAGCAGGGTCACTTCTGTTTTGCCCTACTGAATTAGCCTAGAGAAGAGAATGCTCAGGGGGCATCTTATTAAAGTACTTAACTGGGGAGGGAAGGGGTGAAAAAAAAGAAAGGAGCCCTGGACTCTTCTCAGTGGTGGCCAATGACAGGACAAGATGCAATGGACACAAAATGAAATACCATTTAAATGTAAGAAAATAGGGGGTTAGGTTGGTTTTTTGTCTGTTTGGTTTGGGACTTTTTTGCTGTGAGGATGGTCAAGGTCTGGCACAGGTTGTCCAGAGAGACTATGGACATACTGAAAACCAAGCAGATGTAGACCTGAGCAGTCTCCTCTAGCTGACCCTGCTTTGAGCTGGGGGGTGTTGGAGTCCAGAGGTCCCATTCCACCTCAGCCATTCTGGACTAATCTGTGAAAATCTGATAACTTCTTCCCATAAAACAGCAAAAGATATATCTAATGAGATAATTCTAATCTTGTTTTAATGAGCCATTTGTTACATGCATATTTCGTGAGAACTCTAATTTTATTTAGCCTTAGTATCTGAACCTAAAGTCTCAGTCCAACAAAACCTAAGAATTTGCAAGTGAAATAGCCACAGCTGTTCTTTCTGTCCCCTCTTCTCTTTTCTCACCTTTGAAGATGGCTTTCACAGTTCAAAGTGCTTTGTCAAACACTTCTTGGAAGTTCTTTTCCTGCTTTCTTTCACTTATCTGCTGTTCCTCACCAAGCTTTGCCCTATGCTATTCATCTGGCTTTTGCTGAATTATTGTTAGTATTTTCTTATGTAAATAACAGCATCAAGTTTAAATAAAATCAGTTTCATCCTGAAGTCTCTCTGTATACAGCTGTTCCAGCAGAGTGATGTGTTCATCATTTTGTCCATGTCTTACTTGAATATTGTGAATGTTTCTTTCCTTCTGTTTAATCTTCCTAGCCATTTCTTCACTTTTAATAGACTAAGAGCACTGTTACTGTAGAAGAGATGAAGAGGCAGTAAAGGTGGAGTTGAAAGACTTAGTTTTCCCATTTCCTTAGTCATAAGGGATGAGAGTACAATTTTTTCCCTTGTGCTCTACATTGTACATTGCCTACATCAGTGTGCAGGTATGTAAAATTGTGGGATCTGTCCCCCAGTGCTTTGGCCAGGCCAAAAAGTTGTTTGAATGCTGCAGGTTCAGCTTCCTCCTTGAGTCTGCTACTTGACAATCCTAGCTTCAGAGCAACATTTGTACCTTAATAGGTAGCATGTTCCAGCTTCTGGACCCCTAGACAAAGGATGAAATGGTTTGTTTGAAAAGCTGCTAAAGCTGGATTTTTTTTCTTTGAGGAGGGCAGAACACCCTAGATATGTCCAAACTCTCTTTAAACATTGATTTGGTTAAAAAAAAGTGTAAATAATTTCAGTAAGGCAGGTGTCCAGTTCTGGATTACAAACTGGAAAAAAAATGATGAGAGGAAAAAGCTTAAATGAAACAATGTATTTTATTTGAGCAAAATTAATCTGAATCTCTGTCCTGTAGTAACTATCACTGCTAAGTTTCTCTGAGGCTTGTGGAAGCCAAAGGGGCATTTCCCCATACTACGCATTCAAAGCACTGTTTCTCAGAGTGAACTTCATGTCTGTAGACCTGCCTACTTTTTCTGAGGGGATAGTGGTTAGATTCTTACTGATCATGAATTCAAAAAAACTTTAGGGTATTTAATAGGAGCATCCCAGTTTCCTTTGTTTAGCAGGCTCTGTTGCAGTGAGATGAATCTGATGGTTGTAGCCTGCTGAAAAGGATGGACCCACCTCTTCCCTTCTCCTGGACCTCCTCTTTTGTCTGGCCCTGCTGTTTTCCCCACTCAGTGGTGAACCACTTCAGGGAGTTCCCTTCCTGCGCAAAGCTTATCCTTCCCTTCTGCCCACACAAAGAAAAACTTTGCTGCATTAGATCCCTGAGCTGAATCCCTGAAAATTCAGAAAAATGTTACTAGTGCAAAGGAGGAAGTGGGAAGGAAGAGATTGTCAGATCATCTTAGCTGATGATTTGAAATTTGAAATTGTATCCCAACTGGAGGAAACTTGTTATGTATTCTTGGTTAGTTGTTTGGCATCTGTGAGGGTGCAAACAGAACATCTTTAGGCTTACCTCAATCGTTGTTTAGTTGATTGATGAGAATCTACAGAGTTCTGAAGGAACTGGATTGTAGTTTACAGAACTTAAGCTGCAGCATGTTCCAAATAACACATTGTGAAGTGCTCCTTAGTTGTTTGTGTCTTACAGTTTTCCTGTAATTTTTTTTTCTTTTAAAAGACACTATGTACCCAATTGTGTAACACAACACGAGGGGCAGTAACTGAGGCAATTCTTTCTGCGTCCTTGCCAGTGTAGCCTGTGTTTCCCATATCCAGACTTCAGAGACAATATATTGTATTGCATTCCATAGTAGAGCCTATGGAAAAGCTGCATGAATGCTTCTTCACCTTAGTCTGTAAAAAAACAGCTGAGTTAGCTCAACATATGCTAAACTGAACTAGGAAAGGAGTATTCTTCATCCGTGCCATTTTTCCCATGCTGCAGCTGAGATAGCAAACAACCCAAGGAAATAGCCTGTTTCTTCACAGTCCCATTCAGCTGCCTACTTGAGAGGTGTTTCTTTGTTTGTTTGTTTTGTTGGTTTGTTTGGGATTGTAAATGTTGAAAGTTGCATCTTAGGAGGTGGAAGGAAAAATCATAAAGCAGTTGATGGAAAATTGAACAGCCTGCATGAAAGAGGCAGTTGGGGTGGATGTCTCTATTTACAGTGTGATAAAAGAATTGGCCTTTAAAATGATTTTGTTAAATAAGATACCTAAAGCTAATCAGGGCAGAAGGAATTGTCTACAGAGCAGAAGACGGGGAAGAAGTTGTGGACTAAAATCTGTCAGAGATAAATCTAATTCAATATAAGACCTTGAAAGGATAACCATCCTTCTTTTATGAGGCACTAAGCTCAGAAGGCTCTCTTCTCTTTACCTTGGGTTTGTGGAGGCTCTGAGACTTCTCATCAGTGATGTGAGTGTTCATCTTCAGAGTTAAACATTTTGGTTGTTGTTTTTTTTTTTCCTCTAATGTAATGAACCCCAGACCCTTTCAGGATTAGGCTGCACTGTGCATTGTTGGAAGCTGAAATCTCATTTCCAGTGCTTGAGTATATCAAAAGAAGTGTGCTGGGGGCAGAAAGACGTTTTAGAGGAAAGCATATAAAGGTTGGGTGGGATAAAATAATTCTGCATTTTTACTTGGCTCATTCAAGAGGAGTTTGGGAAACAGGCAATTGGCTATGAATGTGAATATCAAAACAGTCTAGTATAAGAAAAACAACTGATGTGCTTGGATCCAGTAAATGAAACTGTTGTGGGCTGACATCCTGCTGAAGTGAAAGGCAAACATGCCCTTCCCAATGCACATACCTTTCTATTATTGCATCCTAGAAAATTTTAACCAATAGTTAAAGTTGCTAAATGATAGTCCGGAGGTGCAGTATTACTCAATGGCTGAATATTCTTGGCAAACGTTAAGTTTTTCTGTTCTGAAACAACTTTTTAAACAAGTTGTTTGCACTAGCTCTTGCTGTTGCAACAATGCAACAAAGAAATGGCATTTGTGAAAGGAGACCATAGGTTCATTACTTCCTAGTTCAATACAAAAGAAGTGACATTTGTCGCAATGGTAATTCACTGTTATTTCAATAACACTGTCACTGAAATTAGCTTTTAATTTGAGCTTCATTACAGGTCTTTCTGACTGCAAAGTGAAGGTCGAAGATTTAGGGAGTGTACAACTTGTCACTGAAGTTGATCCCTACAGATAAGAGTTGCGTAGTTGTGCTATTCATCCAGAATGAGTACATCCCTAGGCTGGCTGTGCTTGCCTTCGTTTTCTGAGTGATGAAAAGACAATTTCTGAAGATTGTTCAATGCATGCAGAAGAGTTGGGGGCAGGGGATAAGGACTGGGGAGGAACCGAAGTATCTGCCTTAGTATTTGTTTCTGGAAAGTAAGTTCAGTTACTCGAGGGACAGTTGGTTTGTGTCCATATTTAGTTAGTACCTGTAAGAAAGCTAGTAATAACTTTTGATGTATATCCTGGATTTTTCAGTTATTGTATCCAGTGCTGTAGACAGAGTGGGAATGCACTCTTAAATTGCTTTTTCATGTTGTGTCCTACCAAAATCTTTCTGACTTCAGAGGCTGAAAGTGAAAAATAAACATGAAAAATAGTTATGAATAGATATGTGATATTGAAGTGGCTCACAGAGATACACTGGCAGTCTTAGTTCATCAGTGCAGAATTAACAACTCTGGGAATGACAGCATGGTGCATAGATACTCATTATTTGACTCCTTTGGGAGTTGAGCTATTTAAATATATNAAAGAGAGCCATTAAAAACAGTAATACCAGTAGCACTTTAAGGTTTCAGAATCTTTTTGTGGCTTTTTCAATTCAGAAATACCTTTCTCTTTTGTTACTGTTCCTGATTTCTCTCGTGCTACTCTTTCTTGACAGGGAAGCTCTGTGGCTCTGGCCAAAGTTGTTTTGGTTTTTTTTTACTTTGAGTGCCATGATAATGAGGGAGAGACCCAGGAGACAGGCTTGCAGCCTTACACATAGAAGAGATACTGGGTTATTCTGAACCTTTTTCATACAGACAGGAGCCTGCAGATGTGATGGTCTCTCAAAGATATGTATTACATTGTCTTCATAAAAGTCCAGTATTGACATCTGCCCAAGCTTGAGTCTTTTGTGTGTGCTAAGAACTTTATTTTTATCAAGTAAAATGGCTGAAACCTGTGCGTAGGCTGAGCATGCCAGAACTCTCACCAAAATTACAGTTTTGAGCAATGCCAGCCTACTCATGAGTTTGGTAGCATAACTTTTTTTGGGAGCTATGCTCTGCTCTGTCATGCTGCTTTCAGCGGTGGCCACAGACGATACAAATGAAGAAACAATGAAATTGCTTCATTCACTGCACATCTTCCAGTTTCTGCAGTCTCCAGTTCTGTGTGTTATTATTACACAAAACTTATCGTCACTTAAATCCCAGTTCATCTCCAGAACAGTCCCACCCTTAAGTGAACCAGGGCTCCTTGGGGAGCTGGGGATCTTGAAACTAAAAACTCTGTCATAAGGCGTATGAGAGGGGAAGAAGAGCCTAGAAGAAGGGTATCAAATTTAATTTCTACAGGCATGCTGCCATCTTCTTTAGTTTTGGCAGTCTTGCATGCAGCAATCTTCCAGTTGGTTTTAGCATAGCAGCTTTTCTGTGTGTAATTATTAGACCAATAATTTTCCAACCGGGTGCTATTTCTGTTCTTTTCCACATACTCCTTCCAAAATCAGTGTCTCCTCTCCTTTCAAATACCTTGTACATGGTTGCTCTTTACCACTGTGTTCTGCGAACTGATGCTTCTTCCTCCAGCAGTTTTCAGAGAGCCCTAAGGGGCAGCATTGCCTCTTTCTTCTGCTCAAGACAGCTTTTGAACTTGTTGCAGGGGTGGGAGAGGTAAAGGCAAGGGGCTTCATTCATTTTGTAGTGGTGTTGTAGTCTTGCCCTATTTTCTTCTAATTTCTGCAAGTCTTGCAGACAAGTCTGTTGAAGTTGCTTTCTTTTTTCTGTAATTGAGGAGGGAAGCTCTGTAGGGTACTGGAAAAGAAGAGGTGCTGTGCTGAGTGCTTTTACAGAGGGAGACATTTGGCTGTTCAGGTGTCACTTGTTTGCCACTGTTGAGTTGCCTTTCACAGTGCTCATGGTGTGTGTGACTGGAGGAAACTGGGGAAAGTTTGGAGATGCTCTTTGCTGGCAGGAAAGTACAACTGGGAATGAGTAGAATTGGACAGCCTAGGCTGTGACAGAAATATTTCTGCATGGAGGGGCTACTGCTCTGCTATATAAAACAAGGTGGCTTGATACATAATCTGTCTTTAACATGAAATGTAATAAATTGTACAGAATACTTGATTAAGCGGGTCAAAATGTTGCGCTGTAACCCTGAACAGTCATTTTGCCTTTCAGTTAAAAGTATTAAGCAAGTTGCATAAGGGGAACTATTTGATTTAAGTACATGTCAACAGTCAAACTTATGGAATAGCAAAGTCACCAGTGAAACTGCCTTGGTTTCAGTGAAATGGAAATTCACAGTGAATTTAGGTTGGCAGTGTCCATGGTGTAATCATATTTAATGCAGACAATTTTCATTTTGTGACCATTTTATATATGGGCTTTCTTTACGTTTGTGGCAGAACGATATTTTAATGATTAAGGCACTACTTGCAATGCAGTGTACTGCCAATAGTTTGGTAATAGGGCATACCAGCCCTATATTGATGGAGTTTAATTTTTGTATTGTAGTACTTAAAAACCTATTCTTCTACTGTTATTATTATTAGTAGTAATTACTTCTAATTTTGTTTTTGTATTATAATTATGACAATCAGCTTTCCTTTTTACTTTTTACAAGTTAGCACTAAATATTTGTTTGTTTTGAAGGTGCAGGAAACTTACTGCTTCTTAAGCTTTGATCATACATTGTAGTTCTAAATTTATTTTCAGTTTGTAAGATGACTCCACCTTCTGATAGTTGAGTTGACTAAAGTCGTAAAGTGGACTAAAGTTCATTTGCCGGTGGAGGAAACCGGGGTGATGAGCTTGGTTCTCCAGTGACAGCATTGGTCTAGTATGCGTGAAAAAAAGTATAAATAACTCAAAGTAGTGTTTAAATGTCTGTGGCAGTTAGAAAAGGGCCAGGTGTTGATCAGGCTACAGGCAAATCAGAGGTCTGTGAATGTGTGTGACAGACATGCTGTGTGATAATTTTTGCTTCAGTACAGATTTTCCTTAGCTCTGTTGATCAGCAGGTGCGAAAAGTATTAATATTAAATAGCTGGCAGTTTGGAGAAGTAAAGCTACTTTTGCTTTGCTGTTTGTTATTATTTATTATGACATGATTACACCATGGCTTGGGGTAAGTTTTTTGTAATAAGATTGGCACTGGCTGCTTCCTGAGCTGGTTATCGAGGCTCCCTGCCATCTCGAGTTTATTTTTCTTGCACAAAGCCTGGGAAAAAAGATGAACCTTGTTCTGAAGGTCACTATGTCCAGCCGTCTTTCTGAGCAATGGGAATGAATGCATTTCAGGACTACTGACCCTTCATATAATATTTTGCCACTGGCTGCCCTCGTTTAAAGCAAAGACCCTCAGGACACTGGCGGGATTTCAGCAGTTGTGGGAATGAGTGAGGAGGATCCCCTTTAAGGTAGCTGAATGCAATCACTGTATTGGCAGGTTCTACTGGAATTTTATTTAAGCAAAAAATCATCCACAAAAAACACTTTTTTTTTTTTATTTGATGAAAAGCAGTATTTTTGAGGGACTGTCTTATTCTTATGGTAAGACATCAATTAAATTTTAGTACAATTTCTGACTTACTTTGAGACAGGAGGGTTCCTACTGGGAGAGCTTGAATCCAGTCATCTACGTTTGGTTTTTTACATTAGTGAACACAAATAAGTCACCACTTTAATAAAGCTGTAAAATAGAGTTTGACACATGGTAGAATCCAAAGGAGAAAATCGCCACTGGCACATGTAGCCCTGGTAATATATTTAGTATTTTTTTCCTTTTGGCTGGGGATAAACTTACTAAATCCTTTCCTAACAAGTATTTGAAATGTAGTTGTGTTTTAGAAATGTGGTTTGTAACCCAGTTCATACCACAAATTGAAGGCCTACTCAGGTCTTGTTTATTATGGCCAAAAATATCTTTTGGAATGTGTTTTATTCTATGATGGTAACTTCCCAATTTTTTTTCAGACTTTTTTTTCCACATGGTTACACTTTAAGCTGTTCTTCAGAAACTCAGATGAAGCTCCTCAGAATAGTACGTTTCTCCTTGCAGCAGTACTTGGTTAGATGCAGGATAGCAATTTAACAAATTGGTGTGCTCTGTTGTGCAAAGCAACAATTAAAAAATTCTGTAAAGAGAAATCTGCTGGGGATGAGTGGACTTGTCTTTCAGTGGCACTGAACTATGACAAATATGGCATTAAGAGTCTACGCAGAGACCAGATTAGATCGGATTATTATTTCAGACTTGAATGGTGATTTCTATGAATTGAAATCTTAATGTTTGGAAGACATCACAGACAATGCTTACGATGTGTGCAAAAAAAAAAGGTTAAATGCTGTTAGTGTCAGTGTAAACTGTCACTGTAGGTTAGAACTGGCATGTATTTAATTACTTGAACATGGGGTTTTTCTGTTGATTTTACTGGAGAATTCTGTTTCCTTATAGTCCTGGTTGTGCTTGGGGTGATATGTAAGGGCAATGTAATGAAAAATGCTGTCTTCCCTTGGGTATTGCTTTCATAACAATAGATAAGTTAGGTTGTTAAATTGAGAAATGCTGCAATTTTTTAAATTTCAACTTTCTGAACTTCTTCCCTTTTATTTCTCTCAAAATTAGAGAACCTGTTAGTAAAACTGGCAGTTTCTTCATCACAAGAATTTCTTCCTGCTCTTCCCCATCCCTCTCACCACCCCAGGTATCTTTTAAAAGGTTGGAATTTCTTTAAAAAGGTTGGAATTTCTTTTAACCAGAGAGGATAATTCTAAGAGAGTTACGGTGATTGCCTTTGGGTATGTAAAAGCATGATAATAAATGCTTCTCCACATTGTTTGGGATGTGACAGGAAGTTCTGACTTTAAGTTGCAGCAGGAAGTATTCAGGTTAGTAGGCATTAGGGGAAAAGAATCCTTTCCAAGCACAAGGATGGATCAGCATCCTAGGAAGATTGTGGAGTTGTCTTCATTAGAATTTTTTGCAAAGCAGGCTACAAGTGGTTCATGTATAGCTGGTCTTTTCTTGGAGAAGGGTAACTTGCAATATGGGTCCACTACTGTTATTCAGGAATATGTCTATGAAATACTAGAAGAATTTTAGCTGAAATGGATATTTTTTTTCTCATCTTACTAATAATGCAACACTTCTGCGGGTGGGGAGAGGAAGGAGAGTACTGTATATTGAGGACAACCTAATTATGGCAGTTACTTAATGCATTGTAACTATGTAGAGGTGATATTAGAAGGGACTTTTGAACTTTCAAAAAGGGGAGGGCTATTGGTGACTCATATAGAAGAGTTTAAAAAGGAACCTACAATCTAGAGTTTAAAAAGGAACCTACCATCTAGAGTTTAGATTTATCTGAGTAGACTATTAATGTGAGACGAAATCAATCTAAATGTTCACTGATGTTGTAGAAGAGGTAATTTTCTACAACAATAAAAAAAAAGTATGACATGAAAAATTTAGTAGGTTACCAAGTTGATCAGAGGGTGTTTTCCAGTCCTACTACATGCAAAAACCCCAAAATCTAATTTTATTATAAAGCATGTTCTTTTTCTGTGTTCATATTAATCAGCTAGTTATAAATGTATTTTCTTGTTAGTAGAAAAAAATCATACTCCACTAGCAAACCTACAGTTTGCTTATTGCCTACTAAGGCAATTCATCAATCCATCTCTTGCAAAGCCTGAGGGCTCTTTGGAAACAAATAGTACTGTACTCCTGGGCATCATTTTTCAGAAGATGATGTTACCTATGACACATATCTTGTTGAAATAGGGAAGAGGTGGGCCCCTTTTTTCTCCCTTGAGGAAGGATGGTAGATGGGAACAGCTTTGTGATGCCCACAGTTTCTTTGACAGCTAGAGGTAGATTTGACCAAGTAATCAGGAAGCCCTGGAGCTGTAGTATGTACACTTACCAACTGTCCTGATGTATAACATGGAAAGGGCTATTGCCTACAGCTGTCATCTGCCACTGGAGAAGCTTATACGGTCACCTTACTAGAAATGGTGTGGTCTGGCATCTTAAATATCTTGAACTAGAATCAAAGGTGAGGTGCAAAACTTGTGAAACTTTCAAAGCAATTCCATTTGATACTTTGATTTTCTGTGAATCTAGGAATATTTAGTCATAGATAGAAAAAAATGAAAATTTGTGGATTAAGTATACTTGAAAAAAAATTACTGGTTAAATAGATTTAAAGAAACCTTTATAATACTTCATTTTGATTGGTAGAAAATTATGTAGTAGTCTTTATTCTAGGTAGGTGTCTTAAGGTATATATCTTCAGATTAGATGAAAACTGTGTGTTAAGTGAGACCTAGGTATCTCAGTGCCTTTCAGCCAGTAGGCAGTTATTCATAAAAACCTATTTCTTAATATATTCTGGGTTTTTGTAAGCATTATTTAAATAGCCGTCATAGCTCTGCCTGATATATGATTTAGAGCACGTTCTTTAGAGTGCAATTCAAATCTACTTTATTTATTCTCCTTTGTTAATGGTGTTTTCACACTGATCTATGTTAAATTTTGTCCGTTTTAGATGTGTATAGCGTGATTGGTAAAATTCATTGGAAAATCTGCTTCTCATGTGTCATTTAATAATGACAGAATTATGTCTTTGTTATTTTAGATCAAAAAAGCAGTCACCAGAGTATTATTTTATCTTCCTGGTTTGACAACCCGTAACATACTTGGATTTTGTTTGAGAGATTTAACGACAGCACACAGTTTGATTCTGGAGAGTGAGTAGCACTAGACTGTGTTTTCTTAAGCATTGGTACTAAAAAAAAAAAATCCTTATAATTATAGTTCCTATATTGTTGTGAATGAGGAAGTATAGCACCACTGGAATAATAGCCAGTTTTATTCCCATTAAAAGATACAAAATATTTCCATGAATATTAATTGTAGAATTCTGCAAAAAGAGAATGATTAACTCCTTTGATGTAAGACAGAAGGTTAAGAAACTGACAATATGTGATACTTGGGTTTTAAAAATTTATGATTGTAACTTTTAAGTTTTTTTATTACATTTATACTGAGTAATTGCTGGCCTATTCAAGGCAGAAGCATAGACTTTTTTATGAAGGAGTTCATTAATTCATCCCATACTGCCTATTCTTGCCTTCTCTTGAAACCCTATCTGGATCTTTTCTAACTTTAAATGTTTTGCATTATTCTACACTTCTGTATCTTACCAAGTTTGTTTTTTTTTTTTAAAATTCATTACTCCAGAAGTATAGTCATGGAAGACACATAATAGCATAAAGCCCAATGTTGTCTTTGTGTTGGCAGTCCACGTACATCTGCTTGTTCAAATCTTGACCTCTGGTACCTAAACTGAAGCCTCGACCTCTTTCTTTGATGTTTTGTTACAAATACCTAACGGTCAACTCAGGCTTAGCATGACTAAAAGAAAGCACTGTCTCTTTTTCCTACCTCCTCTTTAATCCGTAATGGCAGTCAATCTACAGATTTTCGACTTGTTGGCATTGAGTGATGGGCAATGGACATCCAATGTCACAACTGCAATTCTCCAACTTGCCTTTTCTCATCTGTGAGGGCAGTAACAGCAGGAGGTTTTGGTTTTGTGTATATGCAGGGAGAAATACCTAGATAGCCTCTAGCTATCTTGCTGTTTGCACAGTGGTTTACTTTTGGTGGCCTGCCAGAAACCTGCTGGAATTTACAGAGAAAGAAGGGTTTGTAAAATGCCTTCTATAAACTCAGGGAAAGGCATACAGGAAATACTTTTATAGAAGGTATTCTATGTATTTGTAGAAATGTTTCTAGATTATACTATGTTTTTGAGAATTTGACTGTCAGGGTGTAAAGCCTGCCTTTGAACATGAAAGAAGACTAATTTGGGGCTATTATCAGTAGTGCATAGTCAGGAGGCTGAAGGATGTTAAAGGGAGTTTAGTTAAAGATCAAGAGGTGGGTAAAGAAATTTTGTGGAGCAGTTGTGATTGTTTCTATTTTTGTAAACAGAGCAAGTTTTAGTGCTGTTTTTCAGAGAGCAGGAGTCCAAATCCAGGGGTTCTTCTGAAGGCTGTATTTGTTAAAATCTGTTCTTGGATAGTTGCCTACATGAGAAAGCAAATGTTTTTTCTTTGTTGCAGTCAGCAGAGATGTAAACTCCTGTCAAAGTAAGAATTACTCCAAATTATTTTTTTGAGGTTTTCAGTTCTGCAGAGTAAGTGAAGAGTGACCTGTTTTAGCTCAGATTTTTATTTCATAAAAATTTTATCAAAATTGGTTTCCTCCCTCCTGGCAGTGCAAGGAATTATGTTAAATCAGATTTAACAGAAATGCAGCTGAAAATCTTATTTCCTAAGTTTCACAATAAACAAAATTATTTTACCTTTATGTATTTAATAATATCTTCATTTTTTTAGTTGTCAGTGTGGTATTTTCATTGCTCATGGCACATACTCTAAAGAAGCATTTCTTCTAAGAAGGTGTTTTCTTTTGGTGTTTTTACAGTTTTGTTTTGTTTTCCTGGGGATTTTTTTGGGAAGAGTGTTGGGTTTGGCTTTTAAGCAAAGATGCTAACTTTTGTCTTTGGTCTATAGAAAAGAATAATAATACTGTAAATTTTTAATGGAATTATTTGTAGATCAGGCAAAGCCTTATTAGTTGAGGGATGGTCTCTATGGATTATAGTAATTTTCAGAGTTAATTTAATGCCAGTGCTGGAAATGCGTTTTTCTGTATAAGCAGATGTTTGCCTACATGAAATAGTCCTTTTTCATTAAGATCCTGTCCAACTGAGAATGGTAAAATCCAAACAAATGCAATGATGGCCTTCCAATGAGTTTTAAGTATGCAATTTGAATAGGAGGAGTGATATATTTTGTGATTTTAAACTCAGATGTAAATGTTCATGCTGTTTTAAATAGGATTATGTGCTCTGCCTTCTTTATTGACAGCTGCCTGGAGATACAGTTTAACTTCATTTTTGCATTTTTGAGAGCTGTGTTTATTGTTCAGACAGTAAGCTCTTCTCTAAATTACACTTATTAATTCAGTTTTGTTAACAAGAAAGACCAGTTGCAGGATATAACAAACGTTGTTAGAATGATTTGCAATAGCCAGAGGAGAAACGCAATTGTGGTCATATTGCTGGTGATTCCAAAATGGAAGGCTTTCTTACAGGAATCAACAGCGTTTCCTGTTATGTTTTTACCTTTTGAGCTGAAAACAAAATATCTGGACATATTAGAATCTATTTTTTCCTCTCTTTTCATAAACTGTACCCTTTGACTGACTGTTGAACTAAGTGAACAAAAAGGTTAATATATTTTTTGTAAATAGCACATGTGACTTCTAACTGAAGTGTGTAAACAATCATTGCTGCTTTTCAACATGGTGGTTGGTAGTGCTTTAACCAGGCACACAGCTCCCCTGCTGACTAAAAAATGAATATAAATACCAGAATTCAATAATTCTCAGGGTAGCTGTTAAAGATATTTCTGCTTTTTAAGTGCTAAAATGTACAGATGAAAGCATATGATAACTATTGAGAGTTACAATACAGTTTTCACTTTGGTTCCGGTTTCCTCATTGCTTATAGAAGATACAGCTTTGTAAATTTATACTGACTGCAGAAGGTATAAAAAGGTGTTTAAAGAAGTTAAGTTTATAAACTTTTGAGGTCCTTTCATTGTAGGGGAAAAACGTTGAAAAACTATAGAGTCTGCATTTGAGAAACAGTTACACTGTCAAGAAGGCACCAGAGCAAACGGACTTAATTTTGCTACAGATCCCAAGATACATTTTTCTCTTGGGCCTAGAACCCAAGTATTTTCAGGCATATTTTTAAACAATTGTATCTTGACAAGGGGGAAGCTTTTTTTTCTATAAAATCCTTTTAAAATAACTACATTCTCTTCTGAAAATGCTTGAGTTATTTGGAGAACCCTCAGATATAGTACCTGTCCCAACACCCTCTTATTCTCCTTCCCGCAGTATTTCCAGTACAAAAGAGCGGCTGTTGCCAGTAGTGCTGCTTTAGCAGAGTACTAATTTCTTTTCACCTCTACCTTTTGATTTTAGTTAGAACAAACAAGCTTTTAGACACCCTGTATTAATTTATGCTTTGTCAAAATTGGGTGAAAGGTTTGACATGGTCTTCTTGGGAGTTATGGAAAGAAGCCGGAAAAGAAAGAGTAGATGGACACTACAACTGTGTGTGCTGTGGTCCTTAGAATGACCAGGATAATATAAAATGGTTGAACTTTGTTTCAATTTTTCTTCACTTTGCTTGTGTGGCAGAAGGACCACCAGAGGATTTGAGTGGTTTGTGCATACTGTACCAGGTGTTTCCAAGTGAGGTGAAAATACACAATTAGTATTTACTGTAAAATGTAACTAATGTGCTTTTGCATGTTTTCCTTAGTTTCTTTCTTCTGAATCTTGTAAATGGAGGCAGATAATGAACTGAAACTTTAAAAAGGATTCTTGAAAACTGGGAGCCCAAATATTGTGCTCCCTCAACTTAGGCCTGTCGTCCCAGCCTGAGTGGGAAGAGAATATGCACAAAATCTTAGGAGTGCAGACTGCAAACAAAATAATGTCATCCAAGTGAAAGAGTGATAACCGTTTTGAACAGACTTTTTCTTTCCATTAAAAATGATACGCCAAATGAAGGGGGTTTGGTTTTTCATCATGTCTTTGTTCCCAAAATCATGTCTTCTTTTTTTGACTAGCAAAATAATTACAGAGATACTTTGAGGCAATTGGTTAAAATCTCAGCAGTAGGCCATATGTAATAGTTAATATCTGCCTCTTTCTCAGAAAGATGTGTGTATGTTTTTGGATGTTGTTTTGTGTATACTCCAAATTATTAGAAAATGCTTGAGAGAACTCTGTAATTTCCCATTCTGCTTGGCCAAAGAGTTCTGTGGCAGTGGCAAAGACTGAATCTGTGACTGAAGACAGGAACTATTGCAGCTGACTGACTCAGAGTGTTTTCTTGGAATTTATACTGGTACCTGGGTTTTCTTTTCTTTTCCTTGTATAGGGGTTGTGTGGAGACAGGCAGTGCTTTGTCTGCAGCATACGCTTTCATGTGTGTTTGACTGAGACATGCCTCCCAACTGCCACATTTTTGGTTTGAGGGGACCACAACAGCTCTCTGAACTTGCATGCATAACACATAGCTTCTATTTAAATCAAATTTTAGCTAAGCAGTATCTTACAGATTTTTATTGTTGGTTTTTCCTGCTGCCTGGATTTAATGGTACTGAGTTCTGTAGAGAACAGAGGAAATGGCAAGTTTGTTTTCAGCAAATATGTCATCCACTGGGCCTAAAAATGATGCTTGTACATATTTTTAGCTTAATTGACTATCCTTCTGGTAACTTCAGATATGTAAACTCCTGATTGTGATGCATTAATAAGATTATTTGAAAGAAATAATCTTTTAAATCATACTACTGTTACTTTGCTTTTATGTAGCAACAAAAATAAACTGTTATATCATTCTCATAATAAATTTGATTTATATGGGATTAGTGTACAAGTAGACTCTAGTCCACAGAGATATTTAGAAACCTAGTGTGCTGCTGGAATCAGTAGAATTTCAGAGGGACACCTTAAATACATTTCTGAATCTGGCCACATGTACTTACATGCTTTTTAGGCCTAATGATAACTTCTCTTTAAAGTGATCGCTTTACTCTTTAGAAGTCTAAGTTTCTTTTGCAAAAGATATTGATATAATACTATGTGTCATAGAGAATACCATCAAGAATAAATGTATTTCAAAATGACTACATAGATTTTAATTCTGTTTACTTGCTGCAGAAGTGCTGTGCTGTTCTGTTCTTCAAGGGTAACTTGACTTTGCTGTAGGAGCTGAGAGAGACAGTTACTGTTATGGTAAATATCCATGGTTTGTGTATTAGATTATGATGACTGCTGGCAGAAAATACTCTAATTGAGAAAGTAATTTTTTTAAAAAACCCAAATCTACTCATCTTTTATTTAGCTTCTTTTTTTTTTTTTTTTTTAAGGAAAAGCAACATGTTTGAGGGAGACTAAGATGAAGGGGTAAATATGTTCAAGCACATAGGAAATGGTATATGAATGTTAGGAATAAGGAGGATGTGTAAGGGATTCATTTTGCTATTCTGCCGTGTGGATAACACCTCCAAAGGTGGTCTTTACCTCTGGCAAAGAGGATAGTGAAAAACTGAGGTTAGTGAGTGTGGGTATGATTTAATTGTAACAATGTGTTTATTGCATGGTTTCCTTCGGGACAGTTCTTGATAGTGTTTGTGGCAGGAAGGGACCATTAAATCATCTGGTCTGCCATGGTTTACAAACTACAGGTCTTTGTATTTCATCCAGTTCTCTGGATAATGAGCCGTTTGACTTACTGAATAAAATGCAATTTGTTCTTAGCTAAAGTGTATTTGCCAGAAGGACATCCACCCCATTTAAAGACATCAAGGGATAGAAAAGACACTACTTTTTGTGCTAGTTTTGTTCTGATCATTACTCTTTCTTTGTTTGAAGAAGAAAAATAATAAATATTTCTGCATTATGACATTGATTTAGAATTAGTTTAACTTCCCAGATTGGTAACATGTTTTACAGTTGTATCTGTATAATATAAATGTGTATACACACATGGTATATACATAGGTTCCTACTCACAGCCTTATTTCCATTCAATATATTTTTGTTTGGGGGAATTCTGCTGTGCCCTTTGATATTGACATATGATGTGTGGATACAGTACAAAAATCACAAATTGATTGGAATGAATGTAAAAGATTTTACTGTAGCTTTATCTAGTAGAAATATTTCATAAAATTCTGTACATTAATGAATTAATAACATTATTCTTTCAGCTTTTTATTAATTACCTTTGCCTCCAAAACCATTTGCAACGCAGACCTTCCATTAAACAGGATTAGGGCTAGATTGCACAGACATCACATTCACAGCATGTGCTAGTTACATCTAGAACTCTTCCAGCTTAAGTTTTGCACGACATTCTGCAAAAGTGACAGTTTTATATTTATGAAGTTTTTGTCTTAGATGTATGTGTCCATAGTACTTGTCATTTCCGACACTGTGTGTGTACTGAAAAAGCATTGCATTGGCCAAAGCCCCTAATTGCTTTGCAGCTTCCTATGAGAGTGTTGTTTTCCATCAGGTTTTGGGTTATTGGGACCTGCCCAACAGGATATTAATAGAGGTTCAAATGAGGGATTATTTTCCATTCTCCTTCATTAGGTTGCTGTTTGGCATACATTCTGGTATACATTACTCTAACTTTCTGTATTGTGTGGTTTGGTTTTGATTCTGTTGTGTGCCCCTCCTCTTCATAACAAAAGTTCAGCCCTTCGTATGTAATCCTCTTATTTTTAGTATGGTGACCTACATTTTTCACCCAAGTATAGATTTGAGAAGCCTGGGACTACCAGCTGTATAATTGACTTTATTTTAGAATTATAGAGCACAGGTCAGTATTGTGTTGAGAGCTGGACTGTGTTCCTACCTTTCCCAGGTTTCTTATGGTGATTCACTTGAAATCAGAATTTCTGCAGATATTCACTACTTGTATTTTTCTTTTGGTTTGACTTAACCTGGAATTTGCCTTGCAGAAGTGCTGTAAGCTTTCATGTACAATTTAATTCATGTTAATTTTGTGTTAATTAAATATAAAATACAACTTATAAATATAATAAAAACACTACGTGAGGCTACCTAGTCTGGAAGATATGCTGCTAGGTGTTTCGGTTTGACATCCACAAATCTTGAACATTTATTGCCTTTGTGGGTCTGAATTCTTCCATCTCAAATGTTGGAGTAATACTTTATAAATCTTAGCGATGTATTTTGAGGACAGTGTTGATGTAATAATGAGCGTTATGGACTACCACACCAGGAAACTGAGGAGTCTGCCTTCGAAGAAATACTTTAGTGCTCAGTATGGAAGGCCCAAGACTACAGTTCAAATGCTGAGAAGAAAACAAAACACTGAGTAGTTGCTCAATAAATGTGTTGGTGGTTCTTTTTAACAGAATCAGGGAACAGCCTCATGAGGGGCTCATATGATCCTGTAACTAAAACCTTGACCATGATGCGTATATGCAGGGCAAGGGCAAATTAAAGCTGCCAGGTATCTTGCATATCGGTTTTGGCAATGTCTTTGACATTTGCTGACGTTGGAGTGCTTGATTTTTGCGACCCGATTTTTTTGCTGGGCCTAGTTTTTGTTCATAACTATATAACTCTAGGAATAGCCTGCAAAAGCTATGACATGAATGAGATATGGTACAGAACAGCTTTTAAGTTTATTTTGACAAGGTCCATTGTTGGGTTGAAAGGAAAAGGGTCATGCCAGAAAAAAGGTCAGGCGTTTTTGAATTAAGAACAAATGGCTGTTATGCCAGTGTATTTGTAAACTGTGTTTAATCATCGCTGTGGACAATCCATAATTTATCTGCCACTAAGGAAAAGGAACATGAAGTTTCCTTCTCAGAAGGAGCAATCTAATGTGGGAGCTATTAATCAAAGTTTGAATGTCAGAAAGGTCATGGGAAGAGATTTGTAAAATTTTTGTAATTCCAGAAATAACCCCTTTGGCATCTAAAAAGAAACTTGAGTGTTTAGGAAAGAACCCGTAGTGTGTCTGATACACTCCTGCGGTGGGATGGGTCAACTCTGTGATGGATGTTCTGTTCGGCAGAGCTGTGTGTTTTCACATACCCCTCCCTTCCACCCTGTGGGAAGACAGGGGGAGGTAATAGGCATATATTTTGTGTGTGACCAGCAGAGTCCATTCCCTTTGCTGCTTAGGTCTGCCTTATTTGGATTTTTCATACTCTGTATGAAAACTGACAGTATACTTTAGAGACACTATATTAAACTTGCTGTTAATTAAGTTCTTCAGATGGATTTTTCCCAGCAGGAGATGTTTGAGTCAGGAAGATTTAAAACTGAGCTCTTGTACAGAGGCGCTTGCTGTAACATGATGTGGTCTCTGTTAGGCTCTACATATCTAAAGATGTCGGAAGAGCAACGTATTCATCAGCCTGTTTGTTGGTATTTTTTTCCATTCAGTAGACAGACATATCGTCATAAAATAACTTCCTTTTGTAGCTCCAAGTATTTTCTACCTCTGTTCACTTTTCTCATGGCGCCTAATTGTCCTTACTTCTAAAGACATATTCTATGTCAAAATGGTTTTCCTAGTATGTTTTTTCAAGTTCTGACTCTTAAACTGTTAACATCTTGTGAGCAGGTAAGAAAAGGAAGTAGATTTCAGGGATTTTTTTTTATTTTTTTTTTTCCTGCTGGATTAAGTATGTCAAAATGCAAAATACTCACCTGCTCATTGTAGATGTCTGTGAGCTGCCCTTGGAAAAGTCTATTTTCAAAGAGATTAGTATGAGGAATCAATATTATTCCCTTTTGGCTCGGTCTTTTCTCCACTCCCCTAAGAGTGGAGCAAACTGATTTCAACTTGAAGTGTTTGTGGGCAAGATTCGCTTTATGGAAAAGAGCTGCTTGCAAAAATTTCCTGTATTCCCCCCTTCCCCCTGCCTTTTTTTTTTTTTTTTTAAATGTCTATGTTGTATACGGGTCCATAGAGTAATATGTGTGCAGTGTCAGGTAAAGGAGCACTTGCTATGTAATTGGTAGAGCAATGTAAATCTTTTAGGGAAGTATTTAATTGCGGTAGGCAACAGAGGCATAAATAAATCCTCTTAAATTCCAGAACAGCACTGTGTAGGTCTCTTCCTACCAGTTTTTTTAATTATCTTTTTGGATAAGACCTTGTTGATGGCTGATGTACAAAGTAGGCAGAGAGTGGAGGCAGTTCAGGAAGATCTTCGGGTCTTTCCTTACTGTTTTCACTGTTGTAAAAGAACCAGCCTGTAACAAGGTTTTTAAAGTATGTTCTCATCCATGATTGGAAGCTGTTAATATAGTTCATGTAAGAATGTGAAGCTTTCAGAAAAGACAGTGATTTTAAGAATTAAAATTTTAGTTTAAAGCATTTTGAGAACAACGATCACAATTAAGAAAAATGTTGTTTTTCTGTTTGGGTTAAAGAGTGGGCCTTGTTTGTTTTTTTTATGGTACCTAGTGTTGCATTAATATTTTAAATAAGGCCTGTTTTGGCAAGCGTTTAATTTGTCTGCGTCCAGTTTCATCTTCTGTGAAGATCCCTTTCCATTTTCATAATGTAGAGTGCAGCATGGCAATTTTCTTCTTTCTGTATAGCGCTTTGTTTCTGGTATCTGATATTTTGTAGTAAAAGATTGGGACAAAGTTAGCAAAGCTTTATCTGGAGAATTGCTTTATAGAGGAGCTGTGAATTCACAGTCATATGTTAATGCTGTGTAAGTATACATAGAGGGCAGTTGTCATTGTAATGCTGTTTTAAAGTGCCTTGACTCTACTGAAAGTGGCTCCAGAAAGGGTGAAAAATGCAGTGCTCTGGCTGAAAAGAATTAGCAGAGCCCAGGAAGTGCTGTGTAATGGTTTTCTTGATGATTCACAGCACATTTATTTTTAGCCAAGGGGAAAAAAAATACTTCACAACCTGGTGCTGTTTTGAAAAACAGAAAGAAATCAAAAGGCTTGTTCTGGAATGCATCACCCGATTCCAAATTAAAAACACATTTAAGTTCACTAATCAGAACTTATTTTTAAGTATTTGATCTTTCTGACAATTCAGTTCTAAATTTCACTTTGCTCTTTTTTGAAGATGGACTTAGTTCATATTATGGTAGAAAATTTTGTTTTTAATGGATTCTTTCAGGCCAAAGAATAACATGAATTTTATGACTTGTGGAGTTGCACGGTCAGTTTTACTTCCTCTTCTATCAATGCCACTATGCAACAAACTTGCTGGTTTTAAACCACCTGCAGATTTGGAGTGGGGTGCTGGTGGACAGCTGGCTGAACATGAGCCAGCAGTGTGCCCAGGTGGCCAAGAAGGCCACCAGCATCATGGCCTGTATCAGAAACGGTGTGACCAGCAGGAGTAGGGAGGTGATTGTGTCCCTGGACTTGGCACTCATGAGACCGCACCTTGGGTACTGTGTCCAGTTTTGGTCACCACAGTACAAGAAGGACATGGAGTGCTGGAGCAGGTGCAGAGAAGGGCAACAAGGCTGGTGAGAGGTCTGGAGAATATGTCATATGAGGAGCGCCTGAGGGAACTGAGATTGTTTAGCTTGGAGAAGATAAGGCTGAGGGGAGACCTCATTGCTCTCTACAACTACCTAAAAGGAGGTTGTAGTGAGGCTGGTGCTGGTCTCTTCTCCTGGGTAACTAACAATAGGATGAGAGGTAATGGTCTCAAGTTGTGCCAGGGGATGTTTAGANGAGACAGATCTGCAACTGGCCAAGGCCACGCCCATCAGTGACAATGGTATCACCTCTGTGATAACATATTTAAGAAGAGGGGAAAAAAATGCTCAACTGCAGCCAGAGAAGAGAGAAGTGAGAATATGCAAGAGAAAAAACTCTGCAGAAACCAAGGTCAGTGAAGGAGGGGGAGGAGTTGCTCTAGATGCCAGAGCAGAGATTCCCCTGCAGCCTGTGGTGAAGACCATGGTAAGGCAGGCTGTCCCCCTGCAGCCCACGGAGGTTAACAGTGAAGCAGATATCCACCTGCTTTGATGTGAGGTTCCCAGAGGAGCCCATACTGGAGCAGGTTTGTTGGCAGGACTTGTGAACTCAAGGGGGACCCATGCTGGAGCAGTCTATTTCCGAAGGATGACACCATGTGGAAGGGACCCACGCTAGAGCAATTCATTAATAACTGCAGTCTGTGGGAAGGTCTCGGGTTTGAGAAGTTTGTGGACAACTGTCCTCTATGGGAGAGACCCCATGCTGAAGCCAGGAAAGAGTGTGAAGAGTCCTCCCCCTGAGGAGGAAGGAGCAGCAGAAACAATGTGTGATGAACTGACCGTTACCCCCATTCTCCATCCCCCTGTGACACTGGGCAAGAGGATAATAGAGAGTTTGGGAGTAAAGTTAAGCCCAGGAAGAAGGGAGGAGCAGAGGAAGGCGTTTGAAGATTTCTTTTTATTTTCTAATTACCATGCTTAGATTTGATTGGTAATAAATTAAACCAACTTCCCCAAGTTGAGTCTGTTTTGCCCATGATGGCAGTCAGTGAGTGATCTCTCCTTGTTCTTATCTTATCAAATAAGCCTTTTGTTATGTTTTCTCTCCTCTGCCCCACTGAGGAGGAGGAGTGATAGAGCAGCATTGGTGGGCACCTGGCTTCCAGGCAGGGTCAACCCACCACAGATACAGTTATCTTGGAAACACTTCAAATTTTCTTGGAGCCATGAGGGTTAGAATACATGGGTGTGCATGTATGTGTCTGTATAAACATGGAGGCATATGAATAATTGTGTGTACATCTCTACATACATGAATCTGAAAAACATGGGTTTTTTACAAGACATGGAAGGCATAAAGAAGTCTAGCAAGCTCCCTGGAGTTTGTGAGATTTACACATGTAACTATTTTGGAAGAGTTTAGAGATGGCTTTAATTCATGCTTTACATGAGGGGATGGGTTTTAGTGCAAAACATTCTTTTCACTCCTTATTTTGCCAAGGCAGCAGGCCTCTTATGGACAGCAGTCACGATGGTTATCATTTCTTATACACAATTCAGATATCTAATCACAGTTGGAAGACCTGTAATCTTGGCTATCATCTTTGGAAGCTTTACTAGAAGACAGGTCTTAATGCTTCTGTAGCTAAGAAGTTCTTCAAGCTTGGATGATATTTAGGTTAGCATACTGTGTTGTGCTGTATTCAGTGAACACTGTTACTGTATGTGATGTGTGATTGGCAGCTTTTCTGATTGTTTTGGTTGTAGCATGATGTAGTGTTGAGAATGAGATTAGTGTTATTTATAATTAACATTTTTTTTTCTAAGCTCTTAGTAGTTGTATCTGAAAATACCCTGAGCAAAAACATTTTGAAGTGGTTTTGAGGAAGCAAGGTGAAATATTGAGGAGAAATAATTATTTAGTGGCTTACTGCTTTAAAATAGTGGCTGCTATTATAGCTGGATTTCCTCAAATAGGAGTGAGGCAGAAACAAGCAAATGAAAAACAACCTTAAATGCTCTTTGTTTTGTATTGACTGTCTACTGGGGATGAATTTCATGCTCAGTGAGAGAATATGAAGTGGCTTTAAAACCCCTTGCAAAGCCTTGGCAAGGGTTTGAGTATGAAAACAGGTATCAGAAGAATAGTAAGCCAACTTGAGTTTGGGGAAGTATGAGATCTTGGTTTGAAAGAGTAGGGCAGCAGTTTATGCAATAGCTGATACTCGTTTACTGTTACCAGAAGAGATCCATGCCCACAGCTGTGGCTGTGGTACTTTTCTCTGCCATGCTTCAGCTCTGATATTTTTGTGGTCTGGTCCCTGATGTGCTCCACTTCACTAGTGCAGCAAAATGTGCCCTTCCCCAGCCCTTTGCTGGGCGAGGGAGCTGCACAGGCTCCTGGGGTGTGCTGACGTGGGGTAAGTGGTGGGACTGTACAGCCACAGATGTGGGCAGAGCAGGACCAATTGACTCTTTCCATCACATGGAGTCCTACCTCTGTCTGTAACAGATTTGTGTACCTCTCTGTGCTTTTTCATCCTACAGAGCAATCACTTCCTAAATGCACCCTACATTCAAGCTCTAATTTTGCCCATTGCAAAACCATATTGGTAGTCGCTCCTTCCAAGGCTGCTTTGCAAGAGGTCAGATGCATCTCTCTTTGACCTCTGGCCTGCTGAGCTTTNATGACATCTTTTTTTTTTTTTTTTTTTTTTTTTTTTAGGACTTGCAGGTTTTAGACCTCACCTTTTAAACATGTATCTTCCCACCTGCATGTTTCAGTGACTTAAAATTCTTTTTACTGGAGTTGGACTTCTTAGCCTTCATGTTTTGCATAATACCTTATCAATATGCTTATTGTAACTTCTAAATCCTCTGAATGCGTTTCCAACAAGCTGCAGAAATCCTTTCCTGTGAAGCTTTCAGTACAAAATGTTAACATAATTTTCTGCCTCAGCTCCTGGTTGATCTTTTTTTTAATCATGTGCCTCTTAATCTAGGGATTAGTATTGGTTTCCTATAAATTAAACAATTCAGATGAGGTTGGTTCTTTTGGCTGAAAGTATGTAAATGTGAAGCTTTAATGTTATTATTGAATGTTTCCTAACAGACAAAATTTCACTGTTTTTTACAAGTTATTCATTATTAAGAAGATTACTATTTAATAGTAATGTTATTTTTCAGATTTTCAGGAGTTCATCAAGAACATATTTTTATCTCTTAGCGAAGAGTGTAAATCAAAATAACTGTAATCAAGTTTTCACTCTCCCTACCTCGCTTTATTTACTATACATCAGAGATACTGACTTACATGTTTGTTGGGTTTGGAGTAATTTACAGGATCCATCACTTTCTGTAGTCTGTAACTTGGTTTATTATTGTGTGTGTTTGGTTTATACTGTGTATGGCTTGTTTTATATTGTGCATCTGTATTATGAATCAGTAATATGAGAAAATATTTTTATCTTTCTATTTTTTCTTCTGCATAAAATTGGATTTAAACAGCTGTTTCCAGTGATGCTAATTTATATGTCTGTTTAAATCAACTTTGTTTTGTAACAGTCTTTTTAATAAATTAGGGTTCTTTAGTGTAGGAGTAATCTAGGATCAGTAATCTGCTTTTTAAGTGTGCTAAACTGAGACAAAATCATTGAAGCAGACTGTCAAATAGAAGGTCAGCACTTTAGATTGGCATTTTGACTTATACATGGAAAATTGTAATTGCAGAAGGGAACTATGGTCAAAACATGATTGTTGTCAAAAATAATGGATTTTGCTCTTCAGAAATTTCTCACTCTCATTCTATTTTCCTCTAACAAGAAAAATTTGTCTTTTAGTTTTAATGGGCCATTCTGCTATTGTGAGGTCCTATTATGATTTAGGTGAGGTAAAGATTTTGGGCAAGTCTGAGAAGACTAAGGCTTTGGGATACCGCATAGGTTTTTGCAAAGGGTGTGGGATCTTGAACTAGGCAACATGAACTGTAAATTTGGATAGGACAAGGAGCAGGAATTTAGTAGTTTTAATGGCTAAGTTAATATGTGTCACTTCAGTGTAGTTGATTTTGCACATTTACTTAAATACCATTAGTTCACTTCAGTTGATGAGTAAAGGTGGACAGAATAATAGTGGGAGATGAGACTTTCCTTGTTCCATAGCTGTTGTGGGTTCATTACGCGCTAGCTAGTGCTGTTCTGGTTATTTGGCAGTCTTTGTTTCTGCTCTGAGTCCTTGTTCTGTATCTACCACTGCACTACTGAGCATCTGAACATTTAAAATCTTGCAGATAGAAATAAAAACAAGAGTGTGCTTGTTTGTAGCCTTGCATTTTCAGTTTCTGTCATTTATAGGCCTGTCTTTGTATTACATGAAGGAATATTAAACCCAACAGCTATTTCAATGGTATTGTTGATGTCCATTTATCCTCAATGTTTATGAAGTTCTTAGCTGAAAGATTCTCTCAAAGATGCGTAGTTTGTCTTTTGCTAGGTGTCAGTTGAATGGTCCAACCATCTCAGCAAAGAAGGAAGGAAAATGCTTTTTTTACTGATTGGGTCACTTGAAACGAGAGGGATGTATTTCTTCTTCCTGCTTCTTCAAATACTTCATTTGCATTTTGATATATCTGTAGTTGAACTTCATGAACTCTCAGCAATTTAAAAAATGTGATGAATAGCACTTTTCTGTCAAGTAAAGAATGCCAATAACACTGTTCTTTCCAGAGTAGCTTATGACCAGGGTATTATGCTTGGTCAAAGATGTAAATAGTTACATACCCTAGCAAACACAGACACCTGAAAACAAACACAGAAGAAGACACAGAAATATACCAAAAATAACAGGAGCATATGCTTTTGTATCTACTTTTTAATTCTGGTTATGTTACAATCAATGTTTGTCATAACCTGGGTTATGGCTTCAGAATCTTCTTTCTCTGGATTTTGGAAAATGGGCTGCATTTTTTAAAAAGATATTTCATGTCTCCTGAGGCAAAAGATTCACTTTTTAGAAGCTACATATTAGACATTCCAGGCACTAAAAATTGGTAAGCCTATGCCTAAAATAATATGACAGGGTTTCTCAGCTGGGTAGATAAAACTATCAAGTAAGCTTTCTTTTTCTGGTTTCAGAGTTACACAAATACCATTCTGAGGTTTAATTAATCCTCAGACTCTGTCTAGTGCAAATCCCTTCCAACTAAGTGAATCTTTATTATAAAACTGTGTTAAAGGAAACACTGAATATGAGAAGTAAAGGATTCAGATAGGCTGAGGTTCTATCTTCAGAATTTTTTACTGAAATCCAGGTAGACTAGATGGACTGCATTTGCTTCACCTTTTTCAGTTCATCAAAGGTAGATACTAAGTAAAACTTTGTACTTTTCCTTTGTTTGTTTTCTGTTCATTCAATTCTTTCTTTCAAAATGCATTCTAAAGCTTTTTTTTATGGTACTTAAGGCAAATTCATATATTCTATATTTGTCTGAACTGTTTTCACAAATGCAGTTGTTTGTAGCTTGCTAGTCATATGGTAACATATAGCTAATTTCATAGTCTTATTAAAAGAATATTCTTACTTAATTACCCCTTTAATATGCTTCTTTTTTCAGTTTTGTGGACTGCCTTCCCCATAGTGGAGTGTGGCGTGCTCATTGTTGTTTCTTTCACATAAGATATGGGCGTTTCTATTTCTCTTCACTCAGTCTTTTTAGCCTTCTGTCCCGGCCTCTGTTTTTGCTGACCTATTGTTTCCTTTAAAAGGAGGCAAAACATCTGTTTGAATGCTCACCTTAAATTATCTTTGATCTCTACATGGCATCAATGCACATTTCTTTTCCTGTTTCAGTTTTGTAGGGTTTTTTTCCCCCCAATTAAAAAAGACTAACAAAATTGTACTTTTAGTTTCAATTTCCTAATTCAAATGTTTATTTGAGCAGTTCTCTTTTTAAGCAAACAGTTCTTGATTTCCAGGATGTAAATGTCTTACATGAGTATGTTTTTCCTCAGCATTTCTGTTGACCTTCTGTTCAGTCCTGGTAACTTTCTTGAGATGTTTATTTGTACATTTAATTTTCGGCACCTGTTTCTGTGCCCTCACCCCTAGCTGGATAATTTTTATGCTTTTTCTCTTAAGAGATTACAAATCCCCCTTCAAGTCCAGGTTCTTGTGTTCTCCAGTTCTACTGTATTTGTCCTTTTGAGTTGTGGGGAAAGGGGCAGGGAAATACCTGTTTACCAACTGTTTTATCCTTTCATCTAACATCAATATTTTAAAAGCTGTTTCACTTTAATACTAGTTTATTTTCTATGACTTGTTCCTCTGTGAAGTCCTTCCTATTATCCAAACCCAGATTTTAATTAGTGGTCCGTCCTTCTTATAGCAGTGCTTTTTCATTGAAGCAGTCTTTTTCTATCAGGAGTGCTACAGTTGGATACTTTTGGTCTATTTGTGAAGATAGTCTTTCCAAGATGAAATTTTTGCTTAACCTCTACTCACCTCCTAGCTCAATTATTGCAAACCTTTAGTACTACTGTAAATATAATGTTTTTTAAACTATCATTTCCTTAAATGACTCTGACCAAAGCTCCTTTATCCAAGGAACATGTATTTCTCATTGGTAAGATGTTACCAATGCACTTCAGTATCTAACTGGCTTTACTTTTGTCTTATTTTCCTGAATACCATCTACCCTTCAGCTTTGATGTGAATATTCCACTATCTTTTCCTGTACTCTCTTTAATGTCCTGAATTTAGTGTGCTGAAGCAGTATTTTAAATTTTTTCCCATAATGCTATACAGGCTTTATATATTGCAAAATATCTGTTGTTGCTCTCTAACCTCTCTTGAAAGAGCCAACTTGGGTTCAGTTCTTTCCTGCACTACTGCAATGTCTACAGCTTCCATCAGTATCAGACCCTTTTCTCTGCTGTCGTTGTTGCTGGAGGGTTCTTTAATCCTCTGCTGTGACTGTGTATCATCAGCTTCACGTCGGTGTGGAAACCACAGCTCCCTTATGGCTCTCTTGGAGTCCAAGGATCCAAAATCTTCTAGGTACTGACTTTATGCAAAAACAAGTTTAAGTTTAAGCTTGTACACACAGGGAGTTTCCATATTTTTTCTATCGAATGGTGCTCTCAGACATTTTTGCTTTTGTCTGCAGAATGAAATGTGAATTGGCCTTAGGTGGATTGAGTGATTTACCTTTAGGGTATAAAGCTGCTTCAGCTTGCCTAAAAACCTGCCTTTCATTGAGATGATGCAACTCTGAGCGCGGGTGAGATCTGATTATAACCCGAAGTGCAGTTGACAGTGTCTTTCCATTCTGCTTTGTTAGACTAAGCAAAAAGTAAGTGCAAGAAGAACTGTTACTAAAGTTGAAATAACTTACAAAGCTAGTCTGAGTGTCACCTGTATATGATGTAGAAGTAATAATTTGAATATACTTTTTTAAATGAAGCGTATTTTAATATACTTTATCAAGATGGCACTTGCTGTTCATTTTCCAATTGTTTATCCAATTTACTCAATAACATGTCCCATAATAAAACAGTAATGGTGGTGCCAGGGATATTAGAAAAAAAGAATCTTGGATTGTCTGTCTCTTGAAAGTATGCATTTCTGCAGGGATCTTACTTTCCTTGTTTTGAAGCTTGAGGCCTTACAAGGACATACTTTTTTTTTTTATGGCATTCATCATTCACTGCACTGTCTTTTTTTTTTTTCTCCCCTATTTCAGACTTTGCCATTGATGGCACAGTCACAGTGAGCTGCAGGGCAGAGAGGGAAATGTACTTTTCTGTCGCTCAGAATTTGCTTTTGTTGGAGAAAGAGGCAGTGCTGAAAGGAACAAAAATGAAGCATTCAGTGCTGCTTTGAAAATGTCTTCCCCCCAGAATGATTTCTCTCTCTTCATTATAGGTTTATAACACTGTGGGATATAGTTCTTTCCTGCCAGACTGAGATCATTAAAACTGCTGAGTTAATGACATCCTCCTGAATAAAGAGCCTCTCAGGTGTGGTAGTCTCTGTAGTTGTTTCTCTGTTGAGCAGAGGGAATAGTCCCCTGGCTGGAGTCTGCAGCGTTGGAGCACTGAAGTATTTGTCAAGTGCTGAGGTAGGCTTGTTGCCTAACTAGGAAGAGGAAATTTGTTTGCATTTTTGTTTGTAAGAATTGATTATTGGGATGCTTCCCTGGACAGCTTTATTGTTGGGGTCTTCCGAAAGACTCATTTCACTGTGTACACAAGGCCCTGTTGTTAGGGCTGCTATCCATGTCTCATGGCTGATGTGCACAGGAGGTAGAAGGACAACACTCAGGACTCTTCAACACTGGTGATGGGGATTATTTGTTCACAAGGAAGGGCTGTGAATGAAGGAAAGCTCTTTTCAAACAATGAGCTTTCGGGGAAGGAATTTTGGTGCTTCCCAGCTCAGATGGTCAGTAAGCTTCACTACTTACTCTGTAGTACTTCACCAGTGCTGCAGTGTTAATCCTTTTCCAGTTCAGAGGTGTTTGTGTCATCTTCAAGACCACACTGAGCATTTGGCTTTTCGATGAAGATCATGTGACTCATTCTGTGCTTGCTGGAGTTGATTTAATCAATTTGTACAGGCATTGGGAGCAAACAGATTTTCCCAGTTGCTTAAGTAAAGATTCCTAGTAGTAACTGCCAGAGAGACTGACATGGAGATGTGCTTTTCTTGCACATAGCAGGTGCAAAATGCCAGATGTCTGTGTTCAAGGTTTGAAGAAAGCAAGAACAAAAATTAAGGGACAGTGTAGGGAAATTTTCTACATGTGGAATCATAGGATTTTATGATTTACTTAGGTCTAGAAATCATCTAGTTGTTAAAGTATTAGTGATAATGGTATACTGTAATGTGGAGAATATGTGCCAATTGCAAGAACTCTCATTCTGTGCCGAGATTTCAGCTCTACTGAGTAAACTCATCTTACAGCAAATATTTTTGCTTGACATAAGAAAATTGCAGAATAAACAAATTTTATATTAAGTAGGAGCAACTCCCATATAACATCAACGTTCTTTTTCATTACCTAGGAATCAGAGCACTGCTATATGACAAAATCAACCACAAAAGAAAGTAAGGAGCAAAGTGAAACTTCTCTTGTCATTGTTATGATGGTAATGGTAGAATTTGCTTTGTAAATGTAGTTCACATCTCTGCAGATGACCCGACCTATTTTAACTTAAATAATTATGTTTTGAAGAGACTGAGTGGAATTGAGGTTTCTGTTTGAAAAAGTTTTGTCTGTGAAGTCCAGTGGAGTTCAAGAGTAAAATTTTAAAAGGGCTAGGTATTTTCAGGTGCATTGTTTCTTTAATCAGTTGTCTCGATTATAATGGGCAGCAAATACTGCTTAGTAACGCCTGTTCATATTATCTGTAAGTGTCTGTTGCTTTCCTTTAAAGTTTGTCATTAGATCTGATTTTTTGCAGGTTTGCTGTTTATGAAGAATACTTCAGGGATTTTAGATGTAATTTACAATGTTACTGCACAGTACTTACTATATTAACAGGCTGGAGTCAGTCCTGTGGTGTGCCTCAGATTAAATGGAGGTGTCTGATTTTCCCGAAAAATATTTCAATGTTTTTAACGTGTTTTAGCTGTGTTTACAGTGTAACTGAAGCTGATTTCAGATCTTTGAAGGATGGTGATCAACTATTTATTAACAATCTAAAATAATGAAGCAGGCAAATCTAAACAGTGAAACCCAGCCATTTTTAAAACAGCCAAGCAACCATCTCACTTCTGGCTCTAGCATATTTTCTGCTCTTCATTTTTTTCCTGGGCAGGGTGTCAGTCTGGTCTGTTTCCACATCCCCTGGAACATGGGTGTCAGCACAAGTCAGGGGTGGAAATGACTGTACTGGCTGAGAGGAAGAGGAGCTGCAGTTGGCACCATCAACGAAAAGTTATTCAATCAGCATGTTGGTGGAGAAAAATACTTTGGTCTGTACGGACTACTGTTACTCCTTACAGTGGCAAATAGTTACTATTTGATTGTTTCAAGGCTCAGATAATGCAATTCAGGAAGTCTAGGTCTCTTTTTTTTTTTTTTGTTTTTAGCGAAGATACTTTCTTGGAACATGCATGTTTCTCAATATCATTCACTTTTCGGAAAAAAAGGAGATTTCAAGTATCTCAGGAAACTTTTTTTCCCCAGAACTCTGAAGTATCCTCAGAGCTATTGTCTAAAAGGTTTACAGATGTGTGTTGAATATGTTTGGAAAGAAACTATAGCTACCATATCTGTCAACATCAGATTCCTGTTAAATGTTTTTGAAAACAGTGAAGTACTTGTCTAAACCTGAATGGTATAATTTTATAAAACAAGATTTAAATGTATAAAGGACAAACACCCTGTCTCTTTAGGAGATGGTGAAACACTTCCGGTTTGGTATATTTTCTTAAATTTTTTGTAACAGCAATATTTTTTTCATGAGACAACTAATAATCAGCACAGTAACATATGGAGTTACTATTTTAAGTCATCCTCCTTTTTTTTTTATTGTATTGTGTAAGCCAAGCTGTGTATCCTGTTAGTAATTATTTGTGTTTCAGTATTACCCAGCTGATTTGCTTGCTGCTTAGACAGTGTTTTTGTACAGTAGAGTCCAAGACTGTCATCAGTGTTCACTGGCAGCAAAAAAACAGTAATAAAAATAAATAATGGGGTGGTGGGAGATTTTTATAGTTATACAGAGTTTGACATATAATTATGTCTTGATTGTGTCCTGGATAGGTGTACATTCAAAAAAAGCAGAAGGGTAATAGGTGAATTGCCTTTGTTCAAGGTCATGCAACAGATTCTTGACTCATCCAGGAAGACAACTTTACCAATTCCTGGTGTCCTGTCCTATGCATTGAACTGTTTGTGACCTCTGCTGTAATGGGCTTTTAAAGTTGATCCATCCCCTTTTTGAGAGAAAATAAAATACTGTTTCATTAACAAAAAGTAAAGTCCAGAGCACATGTTCACTGTCCTTCAACACGGACAAAAGCAGCTAAGATGGGTTTTGTATTTAGTAAGAATTGGAGGACACAGTATTGTTTGTGCAATACTCTTTAGGTCTCCAGAGATTCTTTCCCAAGCATAGAATGGCTGAGGAAGTGGAAGCATTGGCATGGTGTTGAAGCAGCTGCAGAGGGTTGGCTAAGCTACAAGCGTCTGAGTGCAGAGTAGGTCAAAAGAAAAAAAGGAATGTTGCTTTGTTGTTTTGAAAGAATATATAGTTTTAGCTAATTTTAGCATAAGTATTATAATGTCACATAGAAAACAGAGATGATTGCAGTCTAGATTTGCAATGTAGCGTATTAACAACTGTGGGTTTTATGCCACGTGTTTCCAAAATATGTTCAATACTTTTTTTTTTGTTATTTAGATGCTTTCTTGTACCAGTTTGACTGTAATAGGCCATGTCTGGCAAGTAATGATGCCAGGGCCTTTGTTTACTCTTCACTTACTCTTGTTGACTTCCTTAGCGTAGACATTCCTTCATTAAAGACTCAACTAAAAAAAGAAGAAATACGCCTTCAAATTATGGATGTTTAAATTATGCTTATAGATTTAAGGTTTAATTTAGCTCTTCGATACCATATGAGAAGCACCTTGAGAGGTTTTTGACAAGTGCAGTGTGTCAGCTTTTCAAGGAGAAAAGCAAGGAAAAAAAAAAGGAAAGACTGTAAGTCCTTTGCTTTGGACATTTGTCAGTGAAGAAATAGTAAAAATAGAATAATAAAGGATTTGCTGCTGTTCAACTTTGCTCCTTAGAAACTTCAACATTTTTTTTTGTCACTTTTGGCTCTTCTATTTTAAAATGGTTCCATTTATTGCTCTATTGTAGTTTTTAATATAACTGACATTAACCTACTGTTCTGTGAATATTATTCTTTATGCACTGATCTCTTGCCTGTGGCAGGGGGACTGGGCTTCACGGAAACTTGTGCTTGAAAGCTAACACAGACCATTCAATTTATAGACCTCCATTGTATAAGGTGCTCCCTTTTGTTTATCTTAATATCTAGCTAGATATTGCAAGTTTTGGAACACCAAATTCTGGACTTATTCCTATGGGTGTTTTATGGGTGTTTTAATTATTTTTGTCATGCGTGTGTATGTATTTTTTCAGAAAAGTGAGAGAAGGTGTTAATAGAGTACGAATTAATAAAACTCTCAAATTTGATACTTATAATGCCACCCAAATTCCATTTCAATTGGTGCTAATCATGTTCCTAAATGCTGGTTTTATTCTGGGACCTTATCCTAGCGTAGGAGAGGCTTGCGGAATAAGAGTTTACATTCTTTTTGGGTTACAGATCAAAATGCAGCTTAAGATGCTATGAGTAAGATTTGTACTGTCCTGAGGAAGTTCATAGTGAGTTGATTATATTCTCTGTGCAGTGCATGAGCCTGAAACACCAGCCTGGAACTCGTGGTTGGCAGATGGGGGCCTATTACATTTCAATGGCTGTTCACTGTTCTAACAGACTGAAAAATTGCAGAGAGCTCTTACCTTAGAATTTGTCAGTCTCTGTGAGGAGTGGAACACCAGTAACAGGGCTCATATGCATTCATGGCTATGAATTTTCAGTCAAAGATAGTTGCATTAAAAATCTTTTGGAGGAATGGATGCATTTAAACTAGCAACTTGGTATTTGCCTTCCTGCTTGCTATTTTGAGGTTTGTAGCTTTTCTGAATAGAAAAACTATGCTTTCTACTCTTGCATGTTTACTTCTATTCTCCTCCAGCCTGAGTATTTTCTGCATGTTTTAAACAGGCTAATAGGTGATTAGTATGTATTTGGGACATAGAGGATATTAATGTTTTGCAATCCAGCAAAAAATTAAACTTTAGAATTTTAATTAACATACATTTGAAATGTGAGTTTCTCTTCAGATTACAGAGCGTGGATTAGGATCACGTCTCTTATTTATAAGATGTGTAGTCTTCAGTCTCTTTTTTATCCTTTCAGCAAAATCTTGCTAGGATCTTCCGTCTGCTATTAAGAAGCTTTGACTTTGTGGAGAATGGAAATGTATCTGACGAAGTGTCAAATATGAGAAAGGAAGTCGTCCAATAGTGAGAATGATTTGGCCCATTATTTTAATAAGGGCTTTAAAAAATAAACAAGCATGATTTGAGTACTCAGTTCATCAAGATTCCAGTTGCCTGGCAATGCTACTAGACTTCAGTTTTTGAACTTACTTGCAGTAATATGATGAATTATTCGGTGTTTTTTTCATACCAGTGAACCTGTGAGGGTTTGATCTTCTCGCTAATGAAACACAGGGTAATATGTTATTGTTTAATGGATGCGAAAAATGAAGTTTTGTTTTGGAGTGTAAGAGGGCAAAGTAATTGTTTATAGAGGAATAAGTGCACATAATGTTATTGAAGCTTGTAATGTAAAGTTCAATGGACCTGAAATTAGATTTACAGCTGTATTCTGATTTAAGATTGCTTGCGTGACTGTCTATTCTTTGCTTTTTTGGTTTTTCCCCCTTTAGACAAAGCAGAGTATTGGAATAAAGAATTCTATACTTCAGTTGTAAAGCAGAATAGTTTCCTATGCTTTGAGAGGAAAATAATTTTTCTGTACCTGGTTTGTGTTTATTTGTAAATAGGAATTACTTACTCTGCTGCAGTGTTGCATGTGTCTTTCATACATTTTGCTTTTTCACTTACTCATTGTTATCATTAGCTATGAGCAAGATGCACCAAGGTCTCTCCTTCCTGAACACACGTAGACAGAAAATGCTAGAAATCCCAATTACATTGCATGTTTACATAGGAGAGCTATTGAAAAATGAACCCAGTAGCTGACATCTCCTGAACTTTGTTGTTGGGTTTGTAAGGGCATATAAAGGAAGGAGGAACAACACACTGTCCATTTATCCTTTCATTCAGTGCAACTGGTAAAGTAACATCACCAACACGCTTCTTATAGTTGCATATAGCTCTTATCTTTGATTGTAGTATTGTTCTGCAAACCTGAAAGACAGCTTGTCCATGGAGAATGGACTTAATCAGAGAGCAGGCTAGAAGAAAAGAGTAAAGGACATGACCAGACTCTGGATCTTCCTCACAATTAGGGTCTGTTCCTGTTGCCATGTGTGAAGCTGCTGATTAACCTCTTCAAGTTCAGTTGCCAATATCCTCATAAAAATTGGGACAGTGGTGGGGTGTTGTAAAAGCTGCAGTTCCCCTCTGGTACTGCAGCACAAGGAACTGTCAGAAGGGCTTGGGCATCTTCTGTTCTCTGGTGATGAGTATAGCCAGGAGAGAGCCTGAGGAGCTGGTGAGGGACTGGCCAAAGGCAGCAGCAAACCTAGTTAAAGACAAAACACCAGAGGAAAAGATGAGGCTCCTGATACCAGTGCTTGAAGGACTCATTGAAATAGGTTACACGTCACCAATTTACATTTAGAGATGGTGCACTCTAGAGATGTATGGTGTAGCATGTTATACTATTTTATACAGCCTGTTGGGTTTTTTTGGGATACAGGTTGCATAGTGTTGTTTCATTTGTTGCTGCAATCCTGCTTTTATTTCAGCTTCTGTGCAACTGTTTTATTTATTCAAAATATTTCCATTTCTATTTAACTTCATGCCCTGCTAGTTTCCTGTTTCTGCAAAAGTGCAGACCAAGAGTTGGAACGGTATTTGCATGGTTGAATGTGTCTGGGAGAATTGTTTACATGTTGGCTGCTCAAACCGGGAGGAGACCAGTAGAACATTTGACAATGGAAAGATGGAGAGCAAATCTTCTGTTGCAATTCCTTAGAGTGTATTCTGGGAACAATGAAGTAACTGAACTTTGCTCTGATTTTTATGGCCAGCTTGCCTTAGGGAGAGAGATCACGTTATTCCACTTGCAAAATAATCTACTAGATGTGTGAATAAATAGTGGCAGAAGAAATGGTCTTTCAGTGGGGCTTGGGGTTGTATCATATAGGCGATAGCAGGTTCCATAATTCAAATGTTAGAAGAAAAAGGTTTGAAAACTACAGTTGCAATGGGTGTAATAAAGACTTCCTTTGCTTTGCTTCACCTTCTTGTGACACTTTAAAAAAATGTTTTGGCAGTCTGACAAAAATAGACAGATGTTAAATTGGAGTAAATTATACTTTCGAAGAAGGGTAGTAGTAATACCCTGTGTTTTGTTATTCTGCACTACCTAAAATCCTGGTTGAATTTACATTAAAACTTGGAGTTTCTGGTAATTACTGCACAAAATTGCAATAAAAATTCAACTGGGAAAAGGCTTGAAAATTTTAATGAAATGGAAATGAAATTTGCATATTAAAAATTTTAGAACTGGGAATTTTAAAGTATTTTGAAGAAACAGTGTAAAAGCTGGTGAATTCTTCTTTGTTCATCTTCCACCGAGGGTTTGTTTATGCATTAGCAATCAGAATGTTTAGTTACTGTATAGCAGCTAACTGTAAAATAACTCATTCTTAGCTGACAGACATTTGTGTGAAAAACATCATTTTCTTAAATAAGGAATTTTTTTTTCCTGTTGAGCTTGCTACAGACCCTTCTGTCATACTCTCAGCTTTTAACCATTAGTATGGATTATTTCTATCTTTTGTTTTTTAATTTTCAAAATAACATTTCTGTTATAACTTCATTTAGGTTTATTTTTCTGTAAGACATATTCCTTAGAATCATAGAAACAAAATCATTTAGGTTGGAAAAGACCTCTAGGATCATCTAGTCCAACCTTCATCAAACATTTCCCTAACCCCTAGACCATGTCTTGAAGCACCACTTCTGCCCATTTTTTGAGTACCTCCAGATATGGTGACTCCATCACTTCCCTGGGCAGCCTGTTCCAATGGCTAATCACTCTTTCAGTGAAGAACTTCTTCCTGATATCCAATCTAAACATCCCCTGGTGCAACTTGAGGCCATTACCTCTCATCCTATTGTTAGTTACCCAGGAGAAGAGACCAGCACCAGCCTCACCACAACCTCCTTTTAGGTAGTTGTAGAGAGCAATGAGGTCTCTTCTCAGCCTCCTCTTCTCCAAGCTAAATGATGTAGTTGGCTTAAGAGAAAATATGCTGGAATGTTTCCCTTATTTAAACAGATTATTTATATCATAGAATAGATGTATGTTAGAAATACCTTCTGGTGAATTATACGAGTGTTCAGGAAGGGAATATGGAATTAATAATTTCAGTCAGTGGCCTTTCTCAAGAGGAAAATGCCAGTGCATGGTGTATTTGCGGAACAACAAAGAAAAGCATAATACAGTAAAGTCACTGATTTTTCCATTTGAATGTACTTATCTAGGTTTGATACATATTTAACATAAAAGTGTATACAAAGCATATTAGATGGCTTCCAAAAA
>VZZY01003918.1:0-44113 GCA_013400335.1 Eurystomus gularis | reverse complement strand
AGAATGAAGCAGAAGTATTTCAGTATTCAAACAGCTCAATCTTTTTTGCATGCATCCCTGAAGATAAGTAAATGCTTATGACATTGATAGATTGCTTCTGAATCACCATTTAGCAACGCAGGGTATTTCTTAAACTTTTAATGCCTGGACTTGCATGACTTGCACTCAAATATCAGTTCTAATGCAGAACAGTAAGAAGCCATTCCTATTTGTCTAAATTACATTGCTGACCAAAATAACTGTAATGGTGATGCTTTCTGGGTAGATGAAGCAATGTGTGCTTTATTTGTTTTCCATGAAACAAAAGATTTGCCTCAATGTGGTCTTGCAATTTGTTTAAATTAAACTGACTCATTTTTAGGCATGGAGAGCTGGCACTGCTTTGGTGTGATGTGTGCCAATTAGTTGTTGAGATTTTTCTTAATCTGAAGTAGCCTGCCAGTCTGTTTATCCAGTGAATGCTTAGTCTGGGATAAGAGAGTTCCCATGATACTGTGAGGAGGCAGCAGGAAAAAACAATGGGTGCCATTTCAGGTACAACTCTCAACAGTTGTGGAGACCCACGCCTGTGAAGTTACGACAGACAACCCTCTTCAGGTCTTTGAGAGGTGTGTTCAAGTCGCCAAATTGCTATTGCTCAGCTTTGCTTCTTTGGGGGAAGAGGAGGTTAAACTTTCTGGGTTTTATGCTCCTCCTTGCTTTTATGTTCCCAGTTGCTTTATTTATAACAATATGATGTACACTTTTGATATGTAGTGTGGGCAGGATCATCAGTTCTCCACTTTTTTTATAAGCAGAGGAGCCCCAGGAAGTGCTATATCTGTGAAGCTTAGCTCCATTTTTCAGTGAAAGAGTAAAGGCATGTATTGTGTTCCACTGAGAAGTTAAGGTTTTCATATTTTCCCCTGTATTTTAGATTAAAGTTCATTTGTGTGTTTTATGCAAAAGACTTGCAATATGGAGAATTGCAGAGAGAAAAAGACACAACTGAAAAAAAGAAAATCGATATAAAATGCTGGATCCGCTATTCTTAAGTGCTTACAACTGTGGGATTTCATTTTATGGCTAAGTCCACATAGTAGAGTCCTTTTGGAAGTGACAGTTGAACTTCATCCTGCCCTCTGTGTGTTCCTACCTGTTAACTGGCACTCGTTACATATTGCAGTGAGTGAAGTTGTTCAGGAAAGCAATCAAACAGAAAATGAGTTGTTGGGTTTTGGTTTTGGGGTTTTTTTGTTTGCTTTTGCAGAAAAGGCAACAGATGGAGAGCGGTTCCTCTATTTTAACTCAGTGTTACCCAGCTCTCTTGTGCTGATACAAGGGAAGTGATGGTAGAGTGTGGCCAGGGGCAGGCAGGCTGTTGCCGTTCAGCAACAGATAGGCTTTACGTCTGGCCTTTAGACCTTACAAATTTTGCAGGGGGGAACAGAAAATACTGCTCATTGAAAGCTCAGAGTCCAGTATCTGGCAGCAACTTTTTTGCATATGTTTCAGTTTCGAGAGAACCCTGTGGAAAATCACCTAGAAGCTTGTATTCCTTTAGGGACTTGTGTGTGGCGTAAGGCGTTTCCGCTTGTTTTGTCCCAGTTTTCATTTCATAAGTACTTGGGATTACCTGATGGTTTAGTTATAAATTCACATAGCAGGAAATAATAAGAAATAATAAGGAAGTAATATGAAACAAAACAGGAAAAAAAATGTTCTATATGGACTGTTTAAAAGAAATAATGAGTTTGTGCACTTAGTGGAATTCATTAATCGTTAGTCTTTTTCTATGGAAACCAGACCTTGAACTGTATGCAAAATGGGAGAATTAAAGTACAAATATATTTTTAGCTTTTCGAGTAAGTAATTAGTGAATAGAAATTGCAATGAAGCAAGCATTTGTTTTGTTGCGTGGTTGGAAGCCATGCCTTATCTGAGTTTGTCTTTTGAGGATATGTCATATTGGACTTTCATAAAGAAACTGTTTGTTTGGTGAGACTTAGGCACTTGATATATAATTCATTAGATGTTCCTCACTTTCTTACTACCCTACTTGGAAATTTCGGGTGAGCAGTTGGTGCAATCAAAATTTTAGAAATTGTATTTTGTAAAGCAAAGAAGTTCCTTCTCTGTATAATAAAGCAAAATTTAGCAGCCCTTGTAGGAGCTTCAGTGGTTTTGGTTGTTTTGCAGACAGGTTCTTTCTGCATTATGCATTTTGTCTATCTCAGCTTTCAAGTTTTGACAGTGCATCATTAGAGTTAATTAACATAGCAATAAAAATTGGGAGGTCATGCAAAGCTAATACTTCTGATTGGTCAATATCTGCTGCATTAAACCGTCAAGATCTTTACTTGTAGGAGGGAGTTTGTTTTTGTCTTATACAATTTCATAATCAACACTGCTTGCTTAGCTTAATCTAAACTCCTACATCCAAATCCAGCCAGTGTAAATCTGATTTCAATGGTAATACACTACAATTTAGTGGAGCCAGGTGCTGCAAGGAGTTCCACTGAACACTTGATGGTTTGAGCAGGGGAGAGACAGGTCCCCGCAGTCTTTTCATTCTTGATAATTGCTTGTGTGTTTTGACATTGGCTTTGAAGACCCAGCTGTGTCAGGTTTTCACATGAAACTTTGAAGACCAGTTGTTGAGCTTTTGTTGTTCAGGGTAATATTAAGCTAATTTTTTTTGTTCTAGGTTTGAGGGAACTTCTGAAGTACTTAATTTATTGGGTTTAAGTATCATGCTGTTCTGTAACCTGTGTGATTTCATCATCTTAATCTTCTTTGTTTTAAGCAATAATTTCTAAGTGCTGGTAGAGGCTGGGACACATGTGCAGAATATAATTACTGCTATTCTCTACGTGTTCCTACTTAAAAAAATATTTTTAATTAGAATTAATTTTAACTGGAGTTACCCTCAAGCAATATAACAAACACAGAAAAAAATAAGATGTATCCAGTACCATAAAATGTAGAATAAATGTAGTAAAACATTTAACAAGGTTAAATGCTTTTTGTCTGAAAGCATTAAATAAATCTGCATTTATTAGAGTATAATATTTTAGATTATTAAACTGAAGAGGAGGTAGTATTCTGCCTATTTCTTCCTTTCCTGCTGTCATTCTGCCTTTTGTTGGTTAGATTTTGTTTTCCATAGTCTTCACATGTTTGCAGCATTCTAAATTTCCTGGATTTTAAATGAAGCCAGTGTTGGAAGAGTGGTTTTTGTCTCATATCAAATAAGTTTTGTAACTGATGGACCATTCTGAAATAAGGGAGTGTATGATATAAAAAATGGTTCAAAACCCCCCAAAAAGGAATAATGAAATAAGTCCATTTTTTTAAAAGCAAATTTCAAATCCCATTGAAATTAGTCTGTGTTTTACTTAATATCTCTTAAAAATTTTACTAGGAGTTTTAAAGGCTGTACCAAATAATCAGGCAGATACAGGAAACTAATGCAGAACTTCCTTAGCTAATCTTGCTAGGCATTTCGTGGAATGCTGCTTGGAGTAAACTATACTCAAATTACACCACATTTTTTGTGTGCCAACAGCATGCTTGTGAAGAATTGACCATTAACTGGTTGATGCACTGCAAATTGTTTCCTATTCGAACTTTTTTCTTGTGTCAGTGTTTTCTTAGGAGTTCCTTCAGCTTAACTTTAAAATAAGTTCCTCCCAAAAACAAAGTTGTAGGATGATGGGATTTGAGGGTGGAAAATACTGACTGAGGAACTGATACACTCAAACATTCTTTGATCTTATTTTTGTTCTAGTATTTAAATTAGGTGTGTATTTTTTTCTGTGGCCTTGTTTTCTGTTATAGCTACAGCTATGCAATGGGAAAATTTATACCATTCTTCTTACAATTCTGAGTGTATTAAAATTGTTTTAGTAACATAGGTGCAATACCTTTGAAGACATCTGTAGCAGGTTGAAGCCTGCATTATATGTGACGATCCACTTTAAAAGTGCTTCTGTTATTCTATTGATACCTCCTTATGCTTTGCCAACACTTTTCCTAATAGCAATGTGAAACATAGTATTGTCTAGTTGAGATTCTGCTGGAAAACAAGAGGCAACCATCATGTAGGGTTTGCCCTACAACAGTGAAGTTACTTCACTGTAATCATTCTCTTTGTGCTATTTATCTTCCTACAGTCTTGTTAGGCAGCAGCCTCCAAGGTTCATGCTGTGCCCTCATGTTTTGCTCATCCTTGTCTTCCACTGTCTATATTGTGGTCTACATGCATACCTTTAGCTGCTTTCTTTAAACTGGTAACTTGTCATTGGAAAAGTAAATTATAAGCCATTTTTGTTCTTCTAGCCCAGGGTCTTGATTTTCCTTCTATCTCTATATATGAGTATTCTGTTGCCATCTCTCAATTTAAAGAAGTCAAGGTTAGAACATGGTTTCATAAGAGGCAGTGGTCTGAATGAAAACCTTACTGACACCTGCTGAAATGGAGGTCTCCTTTCTCTGTTCCAGGTTCCTGCTCCCTCTAGTTTTTGTGTGTTCTTCTGTCTCCTTGCTTTGCACTAACATCAACACTCCTTTCCAAGTGCATCTTTGATTTGTTGAAGAGGCAGGAAGAGAAATTAACAGCATGGTGTCATTTTTTGTACATTTTAGTAAACTAACTTGTCTCACAAAAGATCCTGACAAATATTTGTTTTGACATCAGAGCGGAAGTTTGGGACTAAGTGGCTTGGAGCAATGATGCAGTGGAGTTCAAAGGAAGAGGAGCCATAAATAAGAGTGGAAGGACAAACAAACAACAAACCCTTTGGGTTTTTCCTTATGTTACTTGGTTTGACTATATTTGTGTTTTTCCTAGAGTACATTTTTGAAATATCTTCTGCATAGAGTTTTATATTGATGGAAAGCTGGACACATGGTGTCCTGCTATCAGTCTTGCCAGCCAAGCTTGTAGGGTCCTTTTTTCTTTTTTTTAATTAGTGTAGTTAAGTGTGATGGCTACTACATCTTTGCATAAGGTCTGTACTTTTATTGTTTTCTGCCTGCCAACTTAGCAAATATTAAGAAAGATTTCCAATTTCTCACAGGTATAAAACCCTCTCTTTTTTGTGCTCTTTAGTAAGTGGCTGTATTTGTTACTAATGGGTTTTTTGTAACTACAGGGTTAGCCTCTCTCCAGGTTAGATTCTCTCCAAATCTCTATTATCACTACTGGGTAGATTTACCATTTACTGTATCTCCCCATTAGTGAATAAGAGCAACTGTTGGTAAAGTCTTCAGGAAAGCCTTCATCTTCGAAGGAACAGCCTTAAGAAGGGATCTTTTCTTTCCTCTGCTTTTCTAGTGAAAGAGCTTGGAAGTTGTAGGACTCTCACAGCGTGGGCTCTGCAATACAGTTACCATGTGTATTTTTTCCACTGATCTCTGTAGGGACAGGGAACGTGGTGAAAAAGGTGTGAAAGTTCTGAAATGTGTTGTCAAGAAATACCTGCTAATTATTTATGTTAAAAACTCACTGAAAATACCACCCAGAAAAGATGTTTGTTGTAATATCTGAGGAGGGCTGTTGCCTGAAGGGATGCAAACTCAATGGAAGATGATTAATTAAGGAATTTGAGCAAAATTTAGAAATAATCTTTTTCTGTGTACAGTATAGACAATTCTAAAAGTAGTAATGCTGAAACAAACTTAAAATTATTGACTTCATGTACCAGTCCATATACATTTGTTGTATAAGCCAACAAATATAAATTACATAAATGTAAGTGTATTTCTACAGATGTATTGACAATTTTGAGCTAAAATCCATATTTTTAATTTGAAGCCACTTTTATTGGATTTTTTTAATAACTGAGAAGATACTACAACATTTTTCCCTGATTTTTTAATATAGGCATGAAGAAAAAATGGTCTATACAGCATCTGTTATTTTTAAATGTATTTTACAGGAATCTGAAAGATTACTTGGGTCTTTCTAAAGGATAGATATCATTGAGCTCTCTGCCAGCCCATGTAATATTATATGTTCTGTTTGTACATAAGTCAGGCTGGATTGAACCGTCCTGCTTAGGCTTACTGTGTGCACCTCTGTAAGGACTGGTTTCTCAATTTGAAATAATTTCTGAATTGTTGGAGCCATAGTTGGTTATTATTGCCAATGACATCTTCAATCTTTTCCACTTTATTGCTGAAGTAATTCTAAGTGAAAGTTAATAAAGTACAGGTTGTTACACCCTGAAAACCTCTCTAGGCAAAGCAGATTACCTTACACTTGCCTGTGGTGAAGAGGGTGCATGGCTTTGAGAGCACGTAGACTTGGTTTAACAAGGTAGAACTAGACGTTTTAATGCTTTTTTTATATAGTAAAAGTGAAGTCAGCACTTCTCAGCAATGCCAGGCTTTCTCAGTATTTCAGCACAGGAATTTTTTCTTTCTACTAACTCACTTATGAAATTGTCCTCAAAACAAAGTGTGTCACTGTCGTGATGGCCTTTCAGTTTCCATTCTCTTGGCATTACTGCTAACTTAAGTCGTGTAGGTAGACACTAGTGCTGTCTTTGCCTTGGCACTTGTCTAAATCGTATCGCACCTACTGTGCTGCCCCAAGATTCTCGTGGTGCCTTCCGCACACACACAGCTCTTGTTTGGTCAACAAACTTCATCACAGTTGCAATTTCTTTAGTATGTGTAATGAATAATGCAATAGAAGAATAATAGCACTGTGCTATATTTAGTGTTCATTAGTGTACTGTTTTCCCTCTAATCCTTTTAAAGATATGTTCTTGCAGCCCATTTGTACTCTTGTCTGAGCATATTACAGTAGTTATGATTTCAGTAATCCTTTGTGGCAAGAAATAAAGTCAGCAGTAGGACATTTATATGGTATGAAAGCTTCTGTTCGGTTGTTCATTCTGACTGCCTTCTGTGACATGAAGGGAGCAAGGCTTGTATCTACCAGCTGTCTTGCTGCTGCTTCCTCTGGTTAGCACTGATTTCATAGATCTGGGTCTTTGAAACAGGTTTTTTAAGAGTGTGCATTTGAAGTATATTTCCTAGTATTTAAACAGTCTATTAATTATATGAAACTACAGTATCTCTTGCCCCTCGCCTTTTTTTTTTGTACCCAGGTGTCTTTTAACTTGTTACACTTGTAATATTACATTGATGTAAGATGAAAGGTAAATTCCACTCACAGTGATGGCATGATGTGCCATGTAATGCATTTGAATTCACTGCATCCATGAAACCCACAGTGTTCAACGAGCAACCAAGTATATTTAACAGGGTTATATGAGGAGATAAGTGCTTGGTACATGGTAGCTGGTATGAAAAGTGTTTCCATTTTCTCCCCATCCTGTCGGCAGAAGTGATGGACAGTGAAGCTGACATTGTCATCACTTGCTCAGAGCTAACATTCCAGAGAGGTTAACCGACTTGCAGTGCAAAAGCTTGCGCATCTGAATCATCATTTAAGGCAGTCAGCAGAAACAGGGAAGACTGTTAATTAAACTTGATTGATACCTGGAAGCTGTAGATGAAGCCCTAAGGCCTGAAACTTGCTGGGTTTTTGCTTAAGTTGTTTTTAGGCTTATTTTATGACTTCTCATCCAGACATCAGAAAGGCATGAAGCCATCTCTGTGTTTTGCTCAACTCTGATGTAAGAGCTATGAAGAGAGCCTTTGGCCTGTGTGTTTTCTAGGATGATCCTGCAGTTATATGACTCAGATTAACAGGAGTGGTATACTGGTAAAGGTCTAAGTGTTCTTATCCCTTCTTTTTGCACAACTTAAAGAGATACTTACATTTGTGTGTTGTCTAGATTGCAATGCTACTGTCCATTTTGGTTTTATTACACATGAAACATAGAGGAAAATTTGCTAAAATTGTAATCCAATCTTAAGCCCTGCATGGATATTGTAAATTTGGTAATGATAGAGCCTTTTTGTGCTTGTGAAAGCTGTTGATATTGTCCTAGACCTCCCTGAATTATTTGTTTCCAGGTGTGTTGCACTGTCATTTGTATTCATCTTACTTTGTAAATAAGTAAACAAGTTTACTAGTTACAAGAAATTGATTAAGAGAATTGGTGATGGTGTTATAATACTGCTGTTTACCAAGGCTATTAAAGGAATGTGTTACAGGTGTAAATTCTTGAGCACTGTCTTTGTGATGGACGATAAATTCATTTTATAGACTTAATGACACATTTCAGTGTGGCTTACTTGTGTATTATGTTATGTGCTTTGCTTTTTACTGCTGAATAGCTTCAGGTTATTTCCCCTCCCCCCCCAATTTACTTTATGTAATTGTGCAGTAGATGAACTAATATATAAGCTTGTAATAGCCTGTAATAAAAATATTTTCTGTTCTTATGTAAATAAGTATTGCATCTTAGTGAGGTCATTATTATGCAATTTGGACCGATATTATATTAAACAGATTATGATCAATTTCAGAAGTGTCCTGAACACACAAACTGAAATTTCAGCTTCAGTAAACATTCCAAGACAAGTTATGTATCAAGAGAAGAAAATGAATTCTTGATATGCCTTTATAATGGTAAACAGTTTTTGAGAGCAAGTTGCACTATGTGTTATTGATTATGTTTAATCTTTTTTCTTTTTCCAGTTGTCCGTATTTGTCAGAGAAGATTACACCTGCTATACCTGCAATTGGTGGGATTCTTTTCTTTTTCGTGATGGGGACCCTGCTGCGTACTAGTTTCAGTGATCCTGGTGTCCTCCCACGTGCAACACCAGATGAAGCAGCAGATCTAGAGAGACAAATAGGTAACACTGAAGGTCTGTTGTCTCTTCGCTTTCCTCCCAAGGGTGCATGTGCTGTGTGAAGGCAGTGTGCTGCTCTGCTCATGGGAGGAGTTACTCCTGTCTTGCCACAGTAATTGTTCTGGAGTTGTAATGTCTGATGACATCGCCATGATTCCTGTGGAAAGATGGTTGATCAATTCTTCACCAAAAAAGAGAGCAACCAAAATACTGGCCTTGGAGAGTGATAGTTTTTAGTGTAAATACTGTTCAGCAGGTCTGGTAGAAGTCTCTCTGTGGTGCACAAGAGAATACTTTCTAAAGTGTTTTTTGCCAGAAAGCTGATGCTGCAAAGGTTCTACGATTGTGCAGCTTTTAAAGTAACGTACCCTCAGAGTTTAATTGAATTTAATTATGTCTTTTATGTTGTGAAAGAGTCAGATAAGTCTCTTTATTAATATACAGTCTTGTAAGTTGATGCAGTCTTGGGAAGATTTTTCTTCAGTAACAGTAATAAAATGTTACTATTTTTTATCTGTGTAAAGCCAGCACAATTAAAGGAGAGTGAACTCGATTTTTATCAGCCTTGTTTATCAAGAGAATTGTTAACTAAATTCTAACTGTGGAATTTCTACAGCTACAAATACACTGGATAGCTATAATGTGCTACCTGGATAAGAAAACACAGGAAGAGTTTGCAGAGCTGCTTCATAAACAAAGGTTTTGTTTGCTTATTTTTTAGTCAGCTATTAAAGCTTACTAAAGGCTGCTGTATCTGCTTTGATATGATAGTCAATGGATATCCCATTTTCTGAAGCAATTTGAGGAACACTCACTCGTATAATTGAAAATACAGATAACAGGTTTATTCAAGCACAGGAGCAATACCTGTGGGGCCCTTGATGTTTAGTCTTAGACTTTATTTACAGTGACAAATAATTTAATCCAGTAGAAGCAAATGAATGCACAAAAACTGCTGTTGCAGATGCTTCTGTATCTATAGATAGTCAGTTTGAGGGGTTTACATCAGACTAGGTTGTCTCTGGTCCTCCACTCAGCACTGATGAGAACATCTGAGAGGCCAGTTGTTGGTTTATACTCTAACAGCATGTTAGGGCATAGAGAGGTGTAGACGTGGAGCGGAAGTTGTGGTTGAGTTTCCTCAGAAAGCAAATGTAGTTTGTACACACCACAGTCACACTGTGAACTATGCCCATGTAAGTGACAATGATGGGAGAATTTGTGTTAAAATAGCAAAATGTTAATAACAAAATGGCATTAATTTCCTCTTACTACTTAGGTGTTAAGAGACAGTAAGCACATCATGCAGCTGTGTCTTCCACTTAAGAGATCTGTTGGACAAAGAACTATTGTTAAGATAAAAGGAAAAAACAACTACTTGTATTCACTATTTTAGGCCTTTATGAGCCGTTAGCAGAGGAAAGATAACAAGTTTATTTTAAAATGCATACATACTTCAGTGGTTGTTTGAATCTAATGGTTTCATTGTGATTAAAAAATCTTGTCCAGAGGGCTCAGTTTCAGAAAGCTGCTCTCGGAGGAGGAAGAATGGCTTTATTTCTGGAAACATGCATGTTATCTTTGGTATGGATTATTTTAAGAAGAAGCAGGATTTCCAGATACAGTGATAAGTTCATTGATTGTCACTACAGTGAGGCCATTTTCTTTCACCAGATCTGAAAGGTCCTGACCATACTCGTTATACTATGATATATATAAAGATTAAAAGGTGTCTGTGTAATAAGTGGCATTTTGTGTATTTTGAAGCATTTGGATTTGAGTTCTGCAGTAGAATCAACACACTTACAGCACGCTATGTGCAGCTGCTAATCGTACTTACTCTGTATGCTTGTTGTGTTGGTTCGAGGATTTTGGAACTGTATCATCATGTAACATGGTGGTTGAACTTTGTGGGAAGCAAATCTTTTCTCTTTGATGTGTGATGTCTGAGATGTGTAGTTCACCAAATTTTATAGTCCTGGTATAGCTTTCCAAAACCAGTGTATTCTGCTGGCATTCTCATTTCAGGAACAAAACCTACACTGCTTTTATGCATTGTTTGGACAAAGCCAAGAGCCAGCTGTCATTGCCATGACAGGGAGAAGGTTACATTTAGACAGTCAGGACTTAGCTTTGGGCAAGGACCATACTGTTCATAGTATACAGGGAAGAAAACTGTTAGATCCTAGATGACCCGGATAGCTCCATCCCAGATGGATTAATTTAAATTTATATAACATTTATTCTGTTTGCTTACTTTTGGATAAGGCACTCTGGATTATTTAAAAAGAAAATATTCAGTCAACCTGCCCTTAAATGCCATAAAAAAATTAAATTGGGAACGGAGGAGCACTGTGTTGCTGTATTCTCAGTGGTCTACAAAAAATAAAAATTGGATATGGAATATGTTTATGCTGAGGAACTTGAATTCTCTTCAAACACAATAATTTCAGACCTTACTTGTGTAATAGAATAATTCCTAATATTCTCAGAATGCAGATATGTGGAAAATAATACCAAAGTTAAAATTTGTGTTGTTGGGAAAGCTAACAGATTTCTTAGGAAGACTAATTTTTAGAGCTTATTTTTTAGCTTTTGCCAGTGATGTCATTGCAAACATCTTTCAGAATTGAATGCTGAGTATGTAATGTGCTGCATGGAAGTGTGTAAGTTGCTATAATGGGTAATGGGATTATTTTTATAGCTGGGAAGGAAAGGATGGAGCGTGGAGAATCAAGCATCTCGGAACTATTTCAGGAAATGTGGGAAAAGTTATAATTTCTCCATCCTTTCTCTTTTTTGCCCCCACCTATTCTCAAAAGAAGTTAGTCTCTCTGTAGGAATAACATGTGGGAGGAGGATGGAGTTCAGGCAGGTAAATACCTTAGTATTGCCAAAAAGAAATGCCCCATTATACCATAAAATTGTGTGTTAAACTGTTGTTTGAAGTTCAGTTTTCCAGAAAGAGCCATTTTGAAATAGAGCTTCCCATGTAACTGTTTTACTACTACAGTAATTACTGTGACAGCTTGTGAGTATTCTGTGTTTTTTTTTAATGGAGATGTTCTTCAGTTTTATTAGTGCAGTGTTTGGGGAGCAGTGGGCATTCTTTGCCTGTTTCAGTACTGGAGTTCCTAGTGCAATATTTTATGATTGGAAGGTAAATACATTTATTAGAAATTTGAAATCATATCCTTCTAATTGAATAACTGTCCCTAAGACTTACTTGAAGAACTTAGATTTCTGTTAAATCTTTATACCTCATAAGTCTGCCACCGTGATCTCTTGTAGATGTTTCACTCCAGCAGTCCAAGCAGTGCTACTTTTTTCCCTCTTCTTGCAGTGAAGGACAAGTAGTCTTAATTTGCCAGTCATCGCTCTGGTCTCTGCTGTCCTAATGCTAAATAACAGAATCTAAGCCATTTCCAAAGAATAAAAGTAGATATTTATCATATCTGATATGAGTTACTCAAGACATTTAATAAAGGAAGCAGTCCTGCTTTCTCAATAAAATAAAGCATGAATGATATTTTTTTTAAAGTTTAAATTAAGAAAAAGAAGTTGTATGTTTTAGTTAAATTTCACCTTTATCAAATTTGGCATTTGGAGGTAGTTTAAAAATGAAAGTTTAACAATTGTTAAATGGATACCAAGCTTGGTTTTGCATTATCACCTATTTCTACTGAACAACACACATACCTTCTTACTTAAATGCATACAACCAGCCCATTCATGTTAGCTGGCCTTTACCTTCTAGCAAGAGCAGCAGTGTATGGGATGCTGCCGTACCTACTCAGATAGGGTTCTCATTAGCAAAAGGCTGGACTGCCTCAGGAGGACACTGTATGGGTGTCTGCACTTGTGAAGCATATTTAAACCAGAACTAGGAGAAGGGAAGACATTTGTGTCTGAGCCTGTGGAACAACCATCTTTCTTTCACCTGTTATATTAACAGATGGCTTTAAATCCATTTTTGGCAAAGGATAGGATTTCAAAGTTGGTTAGAAGCGATATTTGCAGAGAGATCATTGGGTTTCTTACTGCTTATGTTCTGTTATTGTCTTGTTTCTTTTTCTCTGTAATGAAACAAGTACTGATGATTGAGAGAGTAATTTATTCCTACTATAATATGAGATTATTGTAAGGAAAAGCTGGAACATAAATGTATATGAAGAAAAATGTATTTGAGAGAAGTTATCTTAGCTCTGGCTAAAGATACAGTTGTTGATGCTTCTCTTACTGAGAACAGTTTGCTGAGTGAAAACAGTAATCTGTTCAGAAGAGGAAGATGAGTACGGTGTCTTGAACTGTGCCATTGGTGGCTGATACTTCAGCTATAGAAAAGTCATAGTCCCTATTCTTTAAACTGTCTGAAAATTAGTGAAATAAAATCTTCCTGAACAGTGGGAGGCTTTCACACCTGCATTTGAGAATGGAACAGAGAGAAGGGTAAGATGCTGAAAAGAATAGTAGTATACATCTAGGTACTGTCCTACATTCCCTGTCATCTCTGTAGGTACTTTTCCATTTCTGTATCTGTTTGTTTGAATTTCTTGAGTCCCTTAGGCAGAAAATGAAATCAAAGTCCATTAATGAAGCTGCTACTGAAATCTACTTGCTGATTATCTACCAGTAATAATGGCGATGCAGTTGGGGAAAAAAATCTCAGAACAAAGACTTATATAACCTGTTATTTTTATGTAAACCAGATAGGCTTTCTAATGCAAATATACCTTTTCAGTAATTACGTATAAAGATGATAATGATGATGGTCTGCTAAATGAGACTGCAAGTGAGTTGTTGAAGAGTAGATATTAGAATTTAGTTGTCTTGTTATGACAGCTACTTTTCACCACTGTATCCACCTGCTTGGTGAAATCTTGAGTGTTCTGTAAATCATGTTTTAAATATAGTTTTATTAATGGATTTCCCCCAATTTAACCACAGCAAATGAAAATCTCAGCTTTTAAATACAGTACCCACATATGCAATATTTAATTGTATCTATGGTTTTGAAATGGACATGATAGTCACTTTAGAGTTTTTATGATGTGCAGTTCTATTCTCCATTCTTATAGAATGGAAGACATATAACAAGCTAGAATTGTTAATGGAGTGTGTTCTTGGCTGCATTTAGAGGCTGAAGTATTTGAATGCTTGATAATTGGCATAGAAAGTGGCTTAGATGCATTATTTTCATAATAAAGACACACACACAAAAAAAAAAAAATCAAAAGGAGCAGTAAGTTGTTCTTTGAGCAATGAAAACCTAGATGGACAAGGCAGAGGCAGCACTATAACAATGCACTTTTTGTTATTAGGACCTTGACACAAAAGCAGGTAATGCAGTTTGTTCCAAAAACTCATTTGGGTTTCGGTTCCTGTTTCTGGAGCATCATGTGCTTTCTAGTGTTAAGAATCTGCTCTGGGGCTCTTTTCTGCCTTATTTTTGTTGCTTCTGTGAGGGACATACACCCTGAGTTCTGGCCAGTCTTTCTTGTACTGCTGTTTAGCCCTGCCTCCATGGCTCTTGTCTGGATCCTACTTGATTGCTTCTCTTGACTGTCACTCCTTCCTCTTTTTCCGATCCTTTTTTCCACTCCACTTTTTACTTTTTTTTGTTTCTGTGATAGGATTTCCTTGAAGCTTTTCCTTTCTCTGTGTTGGGCAGGTCCCTCTGCTGTTTTGTGGAGGTGGTGGGAGGCAGAGCCATGTTCCTTGCCCTAAGTGCTTGACTGCAGCAGTCTCCAGTAAACTCTGTTTTGCAGGAACATGACATCCTTCATTTATTTGCAGGATAAACCAGTACCAGAGTTCAGGAATGGAAAGTGGAGGCTTTCCACCTCCTTTCTTGAGGATTTGATGAGGTGGTAATAGCCCAGCCACTGTTTGTGTTTGTAGCAAAACAAAAAAGTAGGAGGAGTTGCAAAAATAAAAATAAGGGTATCCACAAAGCAGAAGGGACCTTTATTGTTGAAAAATACTATATTAAATGCACATTATTGAGCTATCCTCACATGAAAGAAGGCTGGGAAGTGTAGTAAGAGGCTGTTCTGTCTGTATTTGTGGTTTCATGAAGATTGCAGTCAAAGAGATACTTGTATCAGAAGTGGAGACAGTTTCTAAAGGTGACTATGAAGAGGTGGCACAAGCATGTAGGGAAAGCATTGGAAAGTCAAAAGGGGAATAAAGTCAATTACAACCAGCAAGAAACAGTAGAAGACAACAGGACAGGTTCTCTTAGAGGTCAGAGGAGGAAAGAGAAGCTGAAGACATGCTCTGTAATTGGGAAATGAGAGATAACAGAGGGCAATCTGAAGGAGTCAATGCTCTGCTTTGATCTCAGACCAGAACTTGCACACTTCTTGCCAGCTGATAGGAACAGCAGGTGAGAAGAGAGAAAACAGTAGTAGTTAAGAAGAAAAAATCTGTCAACTACTAAACTGTATCTGTGTAATATTCTACTCTAATAGAAATCTGTCTATTTTATTGCTAGAAACTATTTACTGCTTGGAATGACACAGAGCAAACTGCTAAATGATGAAATTGTAAGAATTGGGACTGACAGGGGATGGGGTTTGTGGTCATTTATGACTCAAAACGAGCAACAAAGTATTTTAAGAGCAAATCAAGTGTAACCAAACTGATGTCCGTTATTGAGAGAGTAACTTGTCTTGGTGGAAAAGGAGAAGCAGATGTGCTGAATTTTGACTATAATAGAGCTGCATATGATCTGTCCTCCATATGATTCTTTCTATATACATTTTGGAAATAAAGTCTAGATGAAATTGCCACAAAGTCAATGAACAACTTAGCATATGTATATCTTCCTGATTTATTCTGCTCAACCAGCTCAGGACAGTTCACAGATTCTACTTGCTTTCTCTTGCCTTCTTAAAAGCCCTGAACTCAGTATGTTAGCTACAGCAGTGCACCATCTCTATAAGTTGTTTTTGCCTTGGCTCTCTAATTTTCATTGGTTCTCAAGAATACATTTGAGACATTTCCACAATTCTTTGTCTCTTTCATTTGTTTGGAAATGCATAATTTGATTTCCTTAGAGCCTTATAAAATTAAATCTGTACCACAGCATAAACATTTCATAGAATTGACAGTAGCCTGAACAAAAATATGCCACTTGTGGGTACACAGTGGGTATGTTTTCCTTTCTCTCCAAAGGTGGGATACCAGCTTGATAGGCTTATAATCACACCTAATACTGCATGCTTTAAACAGCATTCTTAATATAAATTTAGTGAAATTTACTTTGTGCATCAGGCAAGCCTTTCAGAAAAGCTCTTACTTTCTATGTTTGTTTCCCTCAGCAAATCACTAAAGATTACATTTCTTTCTGGGAGCGAGAATACCTTTCACATAAAGTTTTAGACTTCAAGAAGATGATGCAGTTCTTCTTAAGAAAATAATACACGGGTTTTTCTGAAATCAAGGCAGTCTTTTATCTAAAGTCAGGAGCAATATTTGGTCAATATCTCTTGTTGGCTATTCGATGCAGAATTATGTGAAGAATGCAGTTAGCAGCTTCTGGTTTCAGCCTAAGCCAGGTTCCCAGTATTGTTTGTCCCTGAGGTTACTGTCTGGAAACAAGAAAATTTTATTTGATTAAGTTCTTTCCCTAAAAAAAAAATAAATTACTCTTTCCTCTTGTAGCTTGTAGCTTAGATTTAAGTGGTTAAACACAGAGGAAGACATTTCTTAGAGGTTTGCATTTTTGCAGAGCTATTTTTGAGGGGTGTTTTTCAGATGTTATAGGTCATATGTGAAGATTTTTTTCGTTGCTTTATCTGTTTTGCTTAGCAGGAAACACTGCAACTACTTCAAGTTACTAACTTTTCTAATTATATTCTTCGAAGATTGAAATTGTGTCCCTTTAGAGTTTATGGCGAACCTTGCATGATTTGATTAAGTTTTTGTAGAGATAATGTGGAGACACCTTCTAGAGACTGTTTGTCCTAGGATCTTAGGAAAATTGACCAAAAAAGCAAATGCTTGATTTAGCAGGAGAATCCTGGTGATATGTATATGAAATTCCAGTCTCTGTGTCTCATCTAAACAGCACCTCCCATTTTTTTCAGTGTAACAATTTGAGCGATCTACATGGAGTTTGTTGTGACATTAGAAGGTAGCTAGATTGTGCTGTGTCTACATTACATACTTGGATTGACTTTCTTGCAGCAGTTCAAGTACCTTGGTCCTACAAGTGTATGGATTGTATGTTTGGGGTTTTTGTAATAGGGTAATAAAAATGCTGGAGCCCCATCTAGTGCATGAACATTTAATGCTGCTGGAGAGGTTATAAAATATGTCATAGAGAAGATGGAAGGAAATACGACTTGTGAGAATATGCTACCTTTTTTGTAAAACAACTTGCATTACTACATCAGTAACAGATTGGAAGAGAAAAATGTAAAAAGTAATGGTAAAATGCAGGTTTATGTGGGGAAGATGATTCTGTAAAGGTTACTCTTATTGTGCCTTAAAGGGACCACATATGTTAAAAGATTTAACTATGTTAGAACCCAAGACAAATTGTCCAATTGAAGGCTAATTATGCTCCAAAAAAATCACTGTGAGACAAGGACATGTTTTGCACATTTAGGTTAGATAAATCTGATTAAATCCAAGCACATTTGACCTTGCCCTGTTGCTTGTTTCCAGAAAAAATTGTTAATAAACAGAAAGACTAGGACTTTGGGGTTTGATTATACAGTTTATGATTGCGGGTAAAATCCTGATTCCATGGAAAGTCAGAAAGACTGTTTTCATTAATTTCATTTGCATAAGCTTTCACCCTTGGATTTTGAGATTAATTTTCATCAGAGAGCTAGGATTTGCTGTCCTTGTGAACTTGAACTTCCCTGCAAAGGTTTGGAAGGAAATCCTCTTAGAAAACCAGTGTTGTAAGTATACTGGGCCGGCTAGTAGTCTCCCTTCTCCACCAGAGAAGGGGGAGGTTGTCTTTGAGAATCTGCTAGAGCTCATTTGAAAATAAAATAAATACTATTAAATATTATAAAAATTATTGAAAGGTGGGGAAATAATTGGGTTTAGTCAGTGGGCATTTTTTATGCATAAATGTTTCATTAGAAAAAAGAGAATTTTTTCTTCTAAACAATTTACCTTGACTGTCTTCAGTAATTTTCTTTCAATGATTATGTACATATTCAGGAATAATAAGATTTTGTAAAAGAAGAAAATCTGAAGTGTAGTGTTATTTTAGGAAATACAGTGCACGAGCATTTCTAGTATAGAAAGCTACACCTATGTATAATTCAGGCTTCATTAGTATTTTTGACACTTACACATCTGAATTTGAGTATGAGTATCAAATGAAAATCATTGGCTTATTAATGAACACGTTATGCCTGCTCATGTTAAATGCTTTATTGGGTAAAAAAGTAATTAGGGCTAATGTTTTTCTGGATTTAGGAATCATCCATGTCCCAGTAAAGCTTTAAATAGTATAAGCACAGTTGTGCTATGACCTCAAAAGAACATATTTTCAGCTTAGTTCTGAAATAGAATGCAAAAATAAAAAAATTATTTAACTCAAAGTTGTGTCATGAGGACAAATTGTTATGCAAGCAAATTAAAAAATGCTTTTTACTATAACCTGAAGAAATTAAATTATTTCTATTGACCTCCTTAAATTCTTGCATCTGCTAGAGTGCTTTAAAATCACAACCATTTAATGAATTAGTTTCTTTTAAACAATATAATGGTAAAAAACAACCAAAAAAGGAAACTTAAGATAATGTCCATATAGCATACTAAACAACTTTCGTTATCTAATTATGTTTAAGCATGTAAATACCCTAGTAGCTTGTAATGCAATACTAATTTAATCAAAAATACCGTGTCAGGTAGTATTAGTCTTAGAGGTCAAAATCTGTACTATTGATTGTTGAGAGCCACACAGTAATCTGTGTTTCCATGTGCAGATGATAGGACCTGGCCCAGGATCACAGGACCATCGCAGGGCTTGGTTTAGATCTGACACAAGCAAATGTCTGTACCTCATCAGGGTCTGGTAGGCTGCTTCTAAGATGCTGTTTCTTCAGTATTCACCACTCATAAGGATCACTCAGGAGCTTCACCCTTTTGCAACTATTGCTCCACTCCTTTCACCCTCTTCTCCAAGAGAGAGTGGTCAAGTTCACAGTGGTGTCCCACAGTGCTTTTATTGGTGCATGTTTATGGGGTGGGTGAGCTCATTGCAGATGGGAACTTCTTAAGCTAGATTTGCTGCTAAATCTCGCATATGGTATAATTACCCCTCTGCTAGCACAGCTATGCTGTCACTAATTTGAATACCTTGCTAGGCAGGAGGCTTTCTGCTACCACCTTGGAAAATGTATTGTCTGTAGGCTGTGTAAATATTTCTGCAGACCAGGCAGAAATTGTAATTTTCAGTGATATTTCTAGCAGTAAGAGCTCAAATACAAGTCATGGATCTTTTAGTAACCTGTCATCCAGACCCACACTTGTCCCACATGAAAGTGAGGATGACAATTTAAAACACAGTTGTGCAGGTGACTGACTTTAAAATGTAGCTCCATTCATATATTGGAAAATAATTTATTTTACTTTCCTATCATTCTTGCTGTTCTACCTGTCCAAGAGTAATGATTTAGGGTTTTTTCACTTCTGGGATTTGATTGTGATTATGCAGGAACAGAAACAGACACTTTTACACGTTCAGCTGTCAGAGTATAGCTAAACTTAGGTGCATTTAAAGGACAAAATTGAAGTGTAATGATAAAGCCTAATCAGTCCTTTAGTTGCTGGAAAAATGAATCTGGTGTCCTAAAACAAAAGCAAGCAAACAAAATCCAGAATGCCACCACTTGTACCAAATGAAGTAGCTGGAAACTATTTTTGTGTAACACTTTCAAGATGCGTTAAAGTAACATTGGGAGTTAGATTTTCGAACTTTGAAACAGCAAGAGCTGCAAAATACTGTTCAGAATGTGCTCCGTTGTATCACGGCATTTAAGAGATCTCAGAGTGATGGCTGATCTTATTTCTACTATACGCCAAACTCTAATGACAGAGCTGTTGCTGCTGAACTAAATGTGCAGATTTTGTGTTAGGTTGTAGAATTTCTGCAGCACTTGTAGAGAGGCTTTTTGTTATTAAAGGAATTGTAAAAAAATACAGGAAAATCCTAAAGATAAATTGTCTGAGCTTTACCGTCCTGCACCAGTAGTGCAGTCCTAGTTGTGTTTAATGCATTCTCTTTGAACTATTAGGGGGAATGAGAGTGTAAGAGTTTTGGGCATCAATGTAGCTGTCAGCATTTGAGAATTAGGTTTGGGTGGTTTCTTTAATTCAAACTGATTGACTATGAATGCTATTTATAATTGACTATCTTTTTTCTTTTCTCATTCTCCTAAAATAACATGTAACAAAAAGTTATTTTAATAGTGTTAATGTAAATGTGAAACTTGCTCTAGATTGCTATCAAGGACTGTTTTGTGCATATGCCACAGCTCGTAGGAAAAATTTCATGTGTTGTATTTCCATGTTTAGATATTGCAAATGGCTCCAGTTCAGGAGGATACCGCCCCCCTCCCAGAACAAAAGAAGTGATCATCAATGGACAAACAGTGAAACTAAAATACTGTTTTACTTGCAAGATTTTCCGCCCACCTCGTGCCTCACATTGCAGCCTTTGTGATAACTGCGTAGGTGAGTGAAAAAAGATACGGCATATGTTCAGTTTAGTAGCTTATGTATTGTTAGGAATACTTTTGATACAAGAGAGAAAAGAATCGGTGTTGGTGACAAGATTACTTAGGAGGTCACTTGCTGTCTTCATCCTTTCCTACAAGCTCTGTTAAATGTTAAGAATTTGAGAGGGGACAGAAGAGGAGATTTGGCCTAACAGATAGTTGTTGCTCATCTAGGAAAGAAAAATATCTTCTGATGCACAAATCTTTCCTAACCTGACAAAGAATACGCACAATTCTAATAGGGCTGCATAATACATGTGATGAACTTCACCGTGCAGAGAAGAAGCTTTACAGGAGTCTCAGAATTGTTTTCTTTGCCAAGCTGAGGGCAAGGAGCTGCTTCTCCAGTTCGTTACAGACCAACCGTAAGGCACGGTTGAAAGGGCTTGAACTGTCACAAGAGTACACGCTGTAGTTAATTCTTACATTTGAATGGTTTTAAGACTAGAGATTTTAAAGTCAGAATTCATAAGAAATTACTGGGCCAGTGTGCTATTTTGAGAGCAAGTAGATGTCAGGACCTAAGGATATTTTGTAATGATAGGGTGGTTTTTTCCTCTGAACATCTTGTCTTTTTTCATTACTCTTTTATTCGGAGGGCAGACAAGGTGATTAAGATAGGCTTGAATTTAAAAGCGAACCAAAAAACCCCACCAATCAAATGTGCGTCGTTTCTAGTTAATTAGATCACATTTAGAGTTTAGTGCGGCTGATTAGCTCACTGTTGAGCCTGGATCTTATGCATTCAAGAAAATAATGTAGAAAGATGTCTCCAGCTGAGAAATGTAATTGCAGCATTCAGCAGTGATATTTTTAGATACAAAGCATCGTTGGAAGAATTACAGTTTCATGTTTAGATGTTATTCACTTAGGGAGTACACTTAGATCAGAGTGAAAAGTTTAGCCTTTTGGCCCTATACAATTCATTGGTATCGTAGATGGAGATGGCTCCTTCAGTAAATAAGTTTTTCTGATGTGTTAGAATTTTGTAAGTGTTATAAAAGCTATTGAGCTTGGCAAGTAGAGACGTTTATGAATTGCAGTTGAAACATTTTCAGGAAGATATTGTATCAAATGTGTCACCTGGACATTACAGTGCTGTGGTGTTGCTCAGCTAACCCAGTAATACAAAAATGCAGTTGTTAACCAGTGCAATAAATAAAAGTTAAAGGCCATTATCTTTACTGAGAGTGCATAAATAAGAGCAACTCCCACATACACATCCCAAGGCTTATTTTAAAATAATGTTTCTGCTTTTTTGATAAGCTGGTATGAAGAATTTTTTTTTCTACAGGTTCTGTAATCTGATTGTGACCTTTTCATGCTAAATTTGGAAAACGTACCCTGTGAAACATACAATTAGTGATGGCAGGGAAACAACTTAATCTTTGTCTTCTGATTATGTCTATGATGAAGCAACAGATGTGAATTATTATAAATGTGTATCAGAAAAGAGTCTGAGCAAATAACACATAGAAGTGATAACTGTATCCAACAAAATAGAAATTTCTGCTCATAAAATAGGTATGATCATTGCAGTTTCCTCTTGTATGTTTTTTTTTATTACTATTTGAAGTTCTCTGTTTTAAAATAATTCTGTCCATTTATTGGAATGAATTTGCTGTGGTTTTTCTCCTCAGCATTTATAGTGGGAATTACAATAAATTTTTACTTTTTCAGGGTATATTGCATAGTACTTTTGTTTCCTGATTAGGTACCAGTATTTGTCATATAAATATTCTGGTGTATTGAATACAAAAAGTGAAATCTACTAGTACCTGCGACTCATTTTTTCAGAAAAAGGAATGCCAAGAAAATCAGATTGCTCCTGTACTTGTGGAAAGCTAAGCCTAAGAGCATACACTTAATCAGAACATGTTATGCAGTTTACCATCACTCTTCAGCTAGGATTGTCTACATGATGATACTTTTATTTAATTTTAGTTTGTGAATAAATCCTGTAATGGCAAAGAGCATTCTTGTGCCCTTAGTTCCTTACTGATGTAACGAAACCAATGCAAAAATGTTCTTATTTCACGTGCATTCGGATATTGAAGTAGCTTATGATGGCAACTCACTACCGGTACAGCTCTGCAGCCCCGTTTACCACATAGCTCCTGAAGGTTTTGCTGCAGAGTTAGAAACTAACTACAGAGTTTGTGATAGAGGAGTGGAGCCTTTCTTTGAACCAGCACTCACTGCTTAGAAAAAACAGTATGCTACTTTTACCTAAAGGTATTTTATGATACTGGGCAAATGAATGCCATGTGAATGAGAGGTTCTTTCATTCTGTATTTTGTACTGATGCTTTCCATCCTGTAAAGAATACTTAGCAGCATTTTAACTGTGTGAGTACATAGAAAAATGTATTGATTATGGATTTTTTTCACTCTTTTGAATCAGTCCTAACTTTCTAGTTGTCTAGTGAGCCTATCTGTTACTTGATCATTTTTCTGATTTTCATTTAATCACTGATTTTTTTAATAATGGCTATGTAGTATATTGACATTAAAATATGAAAAAATAGCTTTGGAAAAAAATAAACCAACAAACTAATTTGAGTTCTACCTATAGTAATACTTCAAACTCCTCTAGCCTTACAATGTTTTCGTAGTAGTATCTAGAAAAATCTGGATCTTCATATAAATGTTGTTTGTTGCATTTATGTAATCCCTTCAGAAATTTGGTTGAATAAGTGTTCCCTGAGGCAAATAGCTTGGGCTCTTCCTGACTTGCTTTCTTTAACTGCCTTTGAGAATGGCAGTTGGAAGTTAGCCCCTCAAGGGTTTTCTGTGGACCATTATGTTGCTTAAAAATTATAATTATAAATTAATTTAAAATAACATACACATAAACAGAAGAGAAAAATACTTAAAGAATAATCACAGCAGACATAAATAATGAGCTCTATTGAGTTATTGCTGGCTTTTTACAAGAGGTTGTGAATTGCACTGTATGATACCAGTAAGAAGCCTGTGGTTGGGCTTGCTTCTGAAATGACCAAATGACTTTTCTAAAATTAATTTTTGGTCATTTCAACATCAACTACGTAATTTCCTTTTTTATCTGGTTTTAATAAATAATTTTTGTCTTGTTTAATTTGATTTCTATAATAAAAGCTGAACAAGAAGCAGCTATTTCCAAACAATTTATTTAAGTCTAGTACCAAATGACTAACACAAAACAGTGAATACTGATCACCAAGCAGTACATCAACTAAGTCTAATAATCTAAAGTCTTTCTTGTGTTCACATGCCAGAGTTTTGTTTATCAAGCAAAGTAACTGATTTAGACAAAGGCACAAATCCAGTATGGTGGATGAGATCCGCTATTTATATTAATCTAAGAGAATAAGGCCTTTTTATTTGTTTCAAATCTGTATACTATAAATTCGTGTGACTGATGGGTAAAAATAGCTCCTCTTCTCCAGTTCCACTGTGTTTTTTTCAACACATGATTTTTTTTTTTTCCATAGATGATTCAAAGCTCAAATTTTTTGAAATTGGATTTCACAACCTAACTTTGAAACACTTAGTGTGATTTTTTTTTNTTTTTTTTCCCCCAGAGATCAGCCATGAACATGAGAATGGCTTACTGAGTTAGACTAGTTTTGGTTTGTGCCATAGCTCATTTCCCACAATGGCCAGAGTGGATCCCTGGGGAAGAACGGGAGAAGAGTGTGAGCACGTGGGGATGCTTCCTGCTGAATATTCTAATGGTTTCTGAAATTTTTGGCATAGGCCTTCTTGAACCCTAGGGGGTTATCCCACTTTATAATCAATAGCTATTGATGGATCCTAGATGGCCTTCTCTGTACCTAATACAAACTTCTTGAGATGGGGAATCAGGATGCCAGTAGTGCTGAAGGTGCACATACCATACTGGCATTTTCTACCAATGTTTCTGTTTTCTGTAGGAGATAGGATTCTTCTCCCTTCTAAGTCTGATTGCTTTTCTATAGATCCTAAACATGAAACCAAGTGTCAAGATTTTGACAGTAATTTTGACAGAAAATATACTGTAACAGCAGACTTTGGGTAAAATAATTGGTTTTATTTCTCAGATTAGACACCAGTGTTGTAAATCTGTTTTCTTAAAATAGGGAATTAATTATTAAAACACACATAACACATGCAGCCTAAGACAAAGAGTGAGAATACCAGTGTGTTCTGGGAGAAGCTCTTCCCTGTAGTCACTGCAGATACCACCATCTTCCAGCCTGAGGAACACAAACTGCTTCAAAAACAGGCTGAGAGGGGGCATTGTAACAGTTCGGGGTTTATAACCCTGACACTGTTCCTGAGAGCCGTTTTCCCAGGGCTTTGTGATCCTTTATAAGCAGTGTGCATTTAGTTGATGTCAGGACTTTGTTTTGCTTTGTTTTAATTCCGTTCTGTAGCACTCTTCCTTCATTACCTCATTATCTCCCTTCCTGCTTTTAGTTCCTTTTCATGACCTTTGCCTATTTCTTTCCTTATTTCTTGCAATAAGGAGTACAATTTTCACTGCATTTTGCAGCCTGATTTTTTGAACCTGTTAAACTTTAGCTCTGGGTCTCTTGAAGTTATTCTTTAGCTGAACAGTTAAAAGTACAAAGTTGGCTGCTATGTCCTTTTTTTTTTCTTCCATATTTTTGCCCAGTTTATACATGTTAAAAATTACTTTGGCTCTTTTTGTTTGTGCTGCCTTTTTGAGGCACCTGAGAGTCTGCCAAATGGAGAACACACCTTACAGAAATGATAGACTATTGTTTATGATTGTGCCATCTATATATTAGATGTACTGTAGAAATTCAGGGAACATGGCATGTGTGTTAAAGAGTTTTTAAATCTAAGCCAAAGCACTGGGAAATGTGGAAAAAAGTCTATTTAAAAAAGATAACAGTATTATAAGTTAATTCAGAGAGAGGTTGCAGCTTATGTATTGGTCTGCATATGAAAAAAGCAGAGATGATCATAATACTCAACTGTATAAATGATGTTGTAAACCTCAGATGTCAGAGTAAGAAATAAAAAGGGAAATTACCATGGGGAAAAAAAAACATTAGGAACTGAAGAAAATGAACAAATATATGTTTGGTGCAATAACAACTTGAAAGATGGTTGAGGAATTCAAAGGCAGATACAAGGCAGCAATAGAAGCGTGTGAAAATGTGCTTTCATGTAGAAAACAGAGGAATAAATCCATGAACTTTGTGGATGCTGATACCTGGTAAGGATACTGTGCTTCCCTTAGGGACGAGTGGGGGTTTTTAACTTTCTTCTTCCAAGGCTGGATGTGTTTCTCCAGCTTGTTTGCTTCCCAGTGTGTGAAGGTGTTGTGTGGACAAGAATACGTGTGTAAGGGGAGACTGTTAACCAGTGAGGTTCTTCACTGTGCACTCTTCATACTCATGAAAGAACAGTCATTCTAATCTGCTGCAGCTGCTGTCTTGAAAATGTCACCATTAATGTGTGTGCAGTGAAAGGGGTTTGTTAATTAGTCAACATTTATTATTGGAGGTAGCAGTGAAGTGACCTATGTGACAATATAGTTTAATTACTATGACCTATCCTAGGGCAATGGCTGGACGTTTTCTTAATAAATCAATTGCTATTTTTATTTTAAAAATTAAGCATGTTCATTTTCTTTTTGTGCATAGCATTAGCCTGCCACTATTGAAGTTGATTAGCTTGGAAAAAGTTGACATTGCAACTGATTTTCTTAAAAAAACTCCACCCAAAGAGCTTGACTATCTCAGACAGTATTTAAACAATGGTGAAATATTTGTTGGGTAGCCCTTGTGTTTGTTTCTGATTGACTTTTTGTTGTAGATATCCATGCACATTATTTGTTTCATTAATAGAGACCCATCTTTCCCAATGTTATATTGCTGTTTCAGTCTGCATCACCTTGTAGAGATCAGTGTAGCGTCCGGAATGTAATCGGGAGTAAACCTTTGGGGAGTATATCCTGAATGTAAACTTGAGGCTAGAAGGCTCTTTCTGTTCCATTTGGGTTTTTGGGGGTGTTTTAATTTGAGATTAGAGTGCAAAAGAACTGAAGCTCAGTGATTTAAAGGATCCATTGTGCATTGTCCATAAGAGATGTTCTAAAATAACATCAGCGTGCATATAAATGTAACTTGCAATTGGTCTTTTGTTAGTCACTGCAGAGGCATTGTCAGAGGAATGAGTCACCCAGGTGAAGGTTGTGTAAGTTAAATTCTTCCACGTATTTCATTGCTGTTGTCAATTGATAGTAAGTCCCATCAGTGTTTTTTGTAAACATGATTAAATAAACAATTTTCTTAGGTGTGATGACTCCCGTGAGTGGAACTATACATCTGAGCTAAGCATAGTTTTTATGAATATACCATGAATATCAGATGCAAGATTTTATTAATTATGTTGAATTAATGCTGTAAGGATTTAATGCCACGGTTATATTTGCTTTTGTGCATGCACACGTGACTCAGCAGGCTGCTGGGATTGGACTCCTGTATCTTAGAAGAAAATAAATACTTTCTGTAATGAAAAGTGTGCCTTATATAAACGTCTAAAAACCTCATTTGTTTTCCTAAACATTTCAAGAGCAACCAAATTCTGAAAGGATATTTTGTATGACAGATAGTGAAGTCAAGAAGCCTGAATAGATTTGGTTATATCATGACATCATAGTCCTACAAAAAGCTGTAATTGTCATCATTATAAATACGTGCAGATGTGTTGGAACATCTACATAATCGCTCAGTGTGCATCCATGACAATGGACTTTGTAGTCCTATGTTGTACTGCTACTATCAAAAGTAATTTTGAATAATACTGGCCCAGTTGGTTTAGTTGTAATGTGATTTTGTTTTTTGACTGGCGCAAGATTTGAATAGTGGGCTGTTGACTCTTCCCAGTCCTGGGAGGCATGTTTGCATGTGTTAAGTAAAGATTCAGTGAATGCCTGAGGTTTGTGTCTTTGCCCTACAAGGCCTTAAGTGGATGGCATGGAAGAACTACATGTGAATTCTGAATTTTGCTCATTGGAATGTCCTAGTAATGTGACCTAGATATTTTTGCACCTGTAGACTTTTTGTCTTTGAGACTAGCCTTGACATTCAGCTTTAGAAAGTGTATGTTGGCGTGCAGTAATCCAATTGAGCAAAGGAAAAAGGAAGAAGTTCATAAATAATAATAAATGTTTCTGAGATCACAGTGTGAACAGACTGTGCAAGAAAAGCTGCAAACTGAAGGGCCAAGCTGGCCTACAAATATTCAATGTATAAATACATTTTTGTTCCTTGTAAATTATGAAGCTTTTATTAAATGTTTTGGAAGAGGAAGGAAACCATTTGGGTCATTTTGTACGTGGTTTCCTGGAGTGTAATGATTGAAAAATGGAAGCTGAACATTTAAGGATTTAACAGTCCACATGCTATGCTGTGGAAAAGTAGAAATTTGATGGTTCTGAGCAGCAAGGAACATGCTTTGGGGTGGTTTCTGAAGGAAACATTCTCTGTCTATAAGACCATTGCTTATTAAAATGGGAAATGTTCTTGGTTCTTTTTTTATTTGAGATATCCAGCAGGTAATGTTTCTTAAGCAAGTTTTTAAGTGTAAATGTTTTGGGGAAGATAAAAACTGATAAATGTCTAAAGCATGATGTAGCTTGTATGTTCTTCTGTCATCCAGTTAGCATATTATTAGGTGAATGTTAATGAGACCTGTGAACCATGCTGTCAGCTTGTTTATTCCAAAGGGACAGTATCTGAACTTCATCCTCTTTTTATTTTTTCCCACTTGAGTGATTCTCTTTCTTTGTGCCTGTTCACACAGTCCTTAGTAACACAGAGCCAAGTCAGTTTTTTTCACTAAGTGATGAACAGAATAATTCCATTATTTCTTTCCTGCCAGTTCAGGGAACTGACCTGACTCACCAGCAGCTCAGACAATGAGAGAAGGAAGCGGGATGAAGTGGCAGGAAGGGCAGCGTGTGGCCATCTTTTTCACTGCTACTAAGCTTTTAGATTGGCTCAGTTATCTTGTGAAGCTTCACCCTTTGGATCTAGCTATGGGGGTGCTGGCTATCCTTAGACATTATCCGAATTCATAGTTGCTAATCACTGGGGAAAGACTAGTAAAATAAAGTTGCTGTTGCAGGTTTACTGACAGCACTTGAGGTTTCTCACCTCTTTGGTTTTCTGTGGTCTTTACAGCAGCATTTTTAGTCTCCATATACCTATCTTCTCTTTTCATTGGTACTTCACCTTGTAAACTTCACTGCTTCACTTGGGCCAGCTTTGGTGTTTGTCTGATACAGTGATGAGCTATTCTGGGGAGCAAGGCAAGAGAGTATTAACCATGGTTTTAAGTTCATCTGGCTCTGTCAGCCAGCTCCCCACAGGGTAAAATGAACACGAGGCATGACCTAAGGACAAGGAGCCATAAACAAACAGCCAAAGAGATTGTTCGCAGGGATGGTAAAAGGGGAGAAGGTGGGCCATCTGTTTTACCAGTAGTTCTTCTGTAGGTAGATGTGGCTGTAACATGCCACATCCCAAAGGCAAATACCTTGCTGCTTTTGCTTAAAATTGAGTGCAGGAGGATGATCTGTCACAACTTTTCTGCCCATGGGATGATTCCATAGACAAAATTTTCAGCCTTTGCAGCTTTCTTCCTCCCTCCCTTATTAAAAGTTCTAATAAACTTTTTATTAGCAATACCAATGTTTTGATTCTCTTCATTTGCCTCAAATATTTTTACATTAACTTTGTCACAAATGTATGATTGAACAGAGCACCACGTTAACTATATACCCTATATATTGAAACCAGAACTGCAGTCATCACCTCTAAACAGTCTGTTATTCTTCCTAACTATCAGTTGCATTTATATATTTGCTGTGCTCTGGGCTGGAATTCCCAGTTGTTCTCAGCATCAGTAGTTTTCAGTTCTGAGTCAAGGTAAATCTTAATTTTGCTGCCAACATTGTCCAAGCCAAGTTAAGATGTCAGGCAGAGCTTTCTTTTCCAAATCATTGGTTATTCAGTTTGCAGGCATCTGAAGTGCCAGAAGTGAACCTTCAAGATACTGTGTTATTGGTTCATTAATACTTATTAAACCATGTCTTTTTGTAAGGAAGAAGAAACAGCTCTAGATTTAAGAGAGTTTCTATTTCTTAACAGCATTAGAAGTTTCTGCTTAGTATGTGTCTGTTCATTTTACCAGGGTTGGCTGTTTTCTCTTGCATTAACAACTAAGCAGAGCAGCTCACAAGCTGCAAGGCTGTTATCTTTAACTTGCATTTACGTATTTTGTGCACTGCTGAGTAGAATAATACCCTGCTTTTTAATATACTGTTTTGTGACATGTAGCATGTCACATCCCTTTATATTTTATGACTGAGAATAATGAGGCCCAGTTTATTCATTCATAATACTCATGTAAACTCTTGAATACTTCTCATTTTGAGAAGCTGATTCAGATTTAACACTGTAACAGTGGTTTTTCATATCCAGCCTTTTCTGTTCATTTCTACTTTAGGTAGTTATTTAGCTTCACAATGACAAGGTATTTATTGAGAAAGCAGAGCCCTTCCATTTACCAAGGAAGTTTGAAGACAGCAATTGGATAGGAGTGACAAGGAGGTTAAAAATATCAAGTCAGTCTTTAGTAAGGAATATATGTGTGTATATATATATTTATGTGTGTTTATAGATAGGAGAGGGAGTGTATGTGTCTGGTGGTGTTTGTGTGCATTTATCTGCATCTATCAAATAGATGTCTACATATATCTAAATATTGTTTAATGGCTAGAAACTGAGTTTTATGTCAATATAATTTGTGGATTCCTACTGTGTAAGCATAGAAGAGAATGAATGTGTATAAGCAGAATTCATCTTCCATTGACATGTCATGATTTGATGGTTATTTTTCTGAAGCAGTAGGCTACCCTAGGATTATGGTATTTAAAAGACTCTGTAACTGTATTTTTCTTGCTCGTACGTTGTATTAGGTACCCATTAAATGAAGTAAACTATTCATCAGAAAGTAAGGACTCATTCAGAAGCGCAAATGTAAAAATAAGCACTGTTCATATGCAATGTCAACTTAGTTTAAGAATACAACTGCCTTGCCCTGGATAAAGTAGTATCACCTAGCCTTTTAGATACTAGAGAGTTTAGTTTTGGGTATTTGTAGCAGTACCTATTAAAGTATTTCTGAAGCCTTGTCCTAAGAAAGTTCAGTAACTTCACCGTGAATAGCCTCACTGGAATTTGAAACAGATTTATGGCAGAAACATGTGGTCCAAACAGCTGTCCCACAAAACCTTTTTAAAAACCCTTGAAAGTCTGGTGAACTCAGAAATTTGTTGTGCATGTTGTTTAGACTTTTTTTAATGAAGATAATACTAAATACATCGTTCAAGGAAAACCGCCAATGTAGGTCTTTAACGTACAAGCCATAGCTAAAGTAAACTGGTGTGCTGGGGCAGATGTGCTTTTTTAACATAGGGCTTAAAGACTTCAAATTTATAGCTGGCCTTTCCGGTGGAATTACGAATAGTTTGATATCATACGTCAATGGAAGCATAAAAGTCACAGAAAACAAAACAGGATTTGGACAAGGATCAGAGAATAAGAGAGAGTCAGCCTGAGAACATCTGTCTCATGATCTTGGATTTGATTAAAAAATTTAAAATTCTGTCAGTGCAATCTCTCCAAAGCAAAGTTAGGAAATGCCGGTTTGTTTCCTGACAATCACTGTTTCCATTAGCTGGCATACGGGGACGGGATGGGGGGTGCGATCCAGGCTGCCTGGAGAGAAGGAGAGTGAACTGTTCTCTCTGCTGCTTTCCATCACTGGGGTATTTCCCCCATCCTGGGACACCCATTTCTGACCCACCCTGTCCTTTTCGTGTCTTGTGAAATGACTTAATCTCTCAGAAAAATAAAGGGGAAGAGTTTGGTTTAGTAAAAAGAAGAGGGAGGCTATAGTGCAAAGGGTAACAACATTCAGATGATATCTACCAATTTTTATACCATGTGATTTACAGATAATTCCTGCAAGATCAAATAGATTATTTAAAAAAAAAAAACAACCAACCCCCAAACCAAACAAAGCATAAACAAATTTTAAAAGACTGTCTGAATTTTAACATCTGATAAATGATTTCTGTGAATGATTTTGCTGTTTCTAATGGCTTTGTATGGCAGTGTCAAGACTAAGAGGAAAGACAGGTGGTCTGGAATGGAGACTACTTTGAATGAATCAATAAAAGAAAGTGGGAGGGTGTAAATATTTCATATACTATAATGGATGGATGAGATGATTGTAGACATAAGTCAGAGGTGTGATCAAGACAGATATAAATAAAATATCAGAAACTCCAGTGTTGAATAGAGTCATCACTGGAAGAAAAAAAAACCTCAATTAAATACAATTGAGTTGGTACCGCTTCATGTGGCAGTGCATTAAATACACACTTATTGGTCTAACTGCACAATTTATCCCAATAATGGTGTTAGTTTAACAGGGGCTCACCTCAGCCATGCTTTGATTTCTTTAAAAACTGTAAGGTTGCATTAAAGTACGCCTTTTTTTCCTTTCTAGTTTTTCCTTTCTAAATAAGAATTTCTCTGTGGCTAATTTGCAAATGCCAGTTAAATCATGATCTTTAACATAGTATTCAGAGAGCTTTTTTCAGATAAAAAACATTTTATTAATGGGTTTCCATTTTTTTTTTTTTTCTTCTGCCTCTCATTTCAGAACGGTTTGATCACCACTGTCCCTGGGTAGGCAACTGTGTGGGGAAAAGAAACTACAGATTTTTTTATATGTTTATTTTATCTCTGTCCTTTCTGACAGTCTTTATATTTGCATTCGTTATCACCCACGTCATCCTTCGTAAGTATGCTGGTGAAATCAGATTAAGTATGTAGCCATTTGCTTGAGTTTTTTATTTTCAGTTAATCTTTTGATCATTCAGGGTTTGTTTCTTTATTTATTTATTTGCCTTTTCTCTGAAACTTCACAGTCCCCAGAGTCCCATTCTGCTCTACAGTAGTCATAGGAGTCATAGATCTAGCACTGGCTGTAGCTTAATACAGTGTAAATTTTCTTAATATTTTTTGTCATTTTATGGATTATTTATTGGAAAAGCAGCACACATACTATGTGTTTAAGTATACAGATAGTATCATTTTCCCAAGGAACTTGTGTGCTTTATTAACTGTAAGCAACTGTCACTTGCCGTCCAAACAGGTGAATCACTATGAAATTGATTGGAGCTATTTTACACTTTTTGTTGTTTGCTGTTTAGTTTTACATCTTTCTCTACCCTATTTTTAACACAAGTTACTTTCATTTGCATTGACATTCTGAGAATAACCAATTCATAATGGAGTGAATCAGATAAGCTATAGGAAGATGAATTCATGAGTTGAAGATCGTTTTTTATTTGTATTTTGGGTTGGGTTTGAGGTCGAGATTCTTGAGTGCTGTCTTATTTTTCCACACACGTAACAAATGTTGTTACCTCCTATATGATGATTAGGATGTTCTAATTTATGGTGATAAGTTATATGACTTGTCTTTAAAGACCTTTTGTATGTTGTGGGATTATTTGTTTTTTAACCCACTTAAGAGTGTTCAATCTTTTCATTGATTACATGGGATATTGTCTTGAAGAGTATTTCATTAATCATTTTGGAATTCTTTGTGTTCTGTATTACAATGGAAACCTGATAGAAGTAGTAATTTCAGTTTATAACACATGTATAAAGCTAACTTGATAATGACAATATGTAGAGAATGTTTTACTGAAAAATATGCCAGATTGAGCTGTGAAGGAAAATCTGTCTTTTAAAAAGCAGAACTCCAGCTCTTAAGTATGTTTCACAAAAGGAGGATAAAAGCACTGAGCAGCTCTCCCATAACACAGAAGTCTAGCACACAGGCTAGAACTAGGGGCGCCTCATTTTGAGGGGATCTGGATCAACAAGTTGTTCTCACTGCCAGATACAGCATTTCTAATATTGAAAAGCTGAAAGAGCAGAGATAAGATCACAGACTCACAGAATGCTAGGGAAGGGACCTCGAAAGATCATCTAGTCCAATCCCCGTGCCAGAGCAGGATCTCCTAGATCAGGTCACACAGGATGTACATATTGTTTAAAAAAGGGAAAAGTAATTGTTGGAAAGAGAACTCTTCCCATTACTAGTTGAAACCTTTAACGTTTATTTGGGCATACATGAGTACATACCTTTTACATATAAGAAGAAGAAAGCATGGGGTTTTTTCTGTCATCTTTGCTAGAATTCAGTAGTTGAAAACATTACCAGTCTGACAATGTAAAGCTACTTTTGAAGCTAGCTTGCCTTTATTTCACAGACTACTGTGCTTTTTTTCTTTTGTTTTCAGCTTATGATTTATCAATATTATGCCAATGTTTCATGCTCTGTATGTTAAGTAGATTTATCCAGTGGATTTTAACTTTACAATGTCCATACCTAATTCTAAATACGAATTGGACAAAGAGCAGAGAAATTAATTGTGCTCTGTGTACTTTAGCATCGTGTAAGTATTACAGATAATGTATAGTAAATGTTAAATGCTAAATTATCTAAGTATATCAGCTGTAAAATAGTCTTGCTGTGGATGTTAATCTACCTTGGATGAGACTGGGAAAACCTTAGTTCTATAGATTCATTGATCCTCAAAGGCAATGGAAGCAGGTATGAATTGTGATTATTTCTTTGATGTTTATTTGCTACATTTGAGCTTCAAGCTCAGCTTTCAAATTTATCTACTATAGTCTTGACTGTGTCCAAAAAAAGTTCTTAACAAATAAAGCTCTCTTGTATTGATCACTGCACTCTCTCTGTGCCTACTGTGCTTCTAAACGTCTTCATATCTACCTTTCTAATAGTTGCCACTCAACCATTTTTGTCCTGTTTTGCAGCCCTGCAGTTCTTCAGCTGATGGTAACCACTAAGCAGGATTCGCAGTTACTTAATCTGCACCTTTGCACTTGGCACATACTGCTTTGTGTTAGCATGTCTGAATAAAGTCTCCGTTTTCACACCTGGTACTATGATCTTTCTGGAGTGTTTCAAAGTGATCTATATGTATTTTCATTAAGTCCCAGCAAAATTATTGATTCTAGAGGAAGTCCTACTGACTTATTTAATTTCTGTTCTTTGGTTTTGTCAAGACGATCCTAGAAGGATCACCTTCAACAACACTTTATTTTAGATATTCTGTGTTAGACTGAATGCCATCTAACAATATTCTTTTAGGATGGGACTGAGGGATAGTTAAAGTAACTTGTAGGCATTGATGTTAAAAAAGAAAAAAATCCTTTGTAGTTTATCCTAGTAGGGAAGTTCCTTCTCTGAGCTTGTTGATTACATAGGAAACCTGTTTGGGTTTTTTTGATGTCTCTCCATTTAGAATATTTTTTGAAATTTATATCATTTTTTAAGACATCTTGCAAGCTGGAATTTTTATAATTTCTGATGGGCCTAAGTGGTGATGAGATACGTCTTAACTTTTTTGTTTTCAGTAGCCTTCGAAGCGTTCATTTGAAATTTGCTCTTTCCAGGCTTAAGAATATGTGCACATAATATTATTGAAGATAATACAATGAATTTGTAAACTGGATACTTTAAAGGTGTTATCTTCCAAGATTTTCTTCCACCTCCCCAAGCTTAATTCATTTTCAGTAGCAATGTCTGTCTTCACAGTTACTCAGCTCTGTTTGAGGCATCAGTCTTTCAAATGTTTGTTGCAGTGAGGAACCTTCCCCTTCTGATTTATTGGGAACTGCTTGGAAGAGTGTGACCAGCAGTAGGGATTAGAGATCACACCTACCTGCTGCCATTGCCTTTAAGGATCTTACTAAAACAGTAAGAAGGTAGGGGAAGTTCCATTAGACTTGTACCTTGAGGCTAAGAACTAGTTATAAGAGTCTGAAAGGCTCAGAAATGCAAGGTAAGTAACTTTCCCTTTTTAATGGCAAATAGTAAAATTAACAAAGCGGGCTTAGAGAATGTGTATGTGTCTACACACAATTTGTTTCTTTTTAAAGACAAGTTTCTTTTCTTTTCATACAAATCTTCAGATAAATTTAGCCAAGGGAAAAATTTTTGCTGTGGGAAAGACTTTCAGCCTGATGCATTTAAGTGATTTAAGTTATACAGCAAAATGCAAACTATGTGCCTATAGATAAGTGACACTGAGTCAGTTTCTAGAAACTAATTCACTAGCTACAATTGGAAAATTGTCAAATTACTCTTTTTTTATTAATATCTCATGGTTGTGGAACCCAAGTGGATGTCTATACATCTCTGGTTTATTGAATTATGCTGATCTTGAACTCTTTTGAGCTGGTAGGTATTCTCTTATTTTCCCAGAGACTACAAGAAACCTATTAGGAAGACCTTCCATGCAGGTGCAGTAGGAGGAGGATTATCCTCTAGAGAAATTTGGCTGCTTCCAGAACAAAGGAGGGAAATTTGAGAATCCAGGTTTACAGAATGAATTTTCCAAGTCAAAAAGATACTTTGAAAAAATACAATTTCTGAATAAAGTAGCTTATTTTTTGTCTCCACATTGGGTCTGAAAACACGGGTAATTAGAAATCTTGTCCATGAGAAAGTATGAGTGTATCAGTTTGATACTGATATCAGATTGACTGAGAAAATATCCTGCAGATGTTAGACCTAGTAACTTACCCAAGGGTTTTTTTCTGATGTTGTTGCTGCCGAGAAACGTATTCTCAGATTGATATTACTAAATCTATTCTATGATTAATTGGTTATCTTCAACTATTAATTGTGTTAACTATGGTGAAAGCATCCTGTAGTCCAATTTCTTACTCAGCTGGTAATTTTGGGTTCTGTTTCTACAGGTTCTCAACAAACAGGGTTCCTCAATGCCCTGAAGGACAGTCCTGCAAGATATCCTTTCACTGAAGCAAATTGTTGCAAAATAACATCTGAGATGTGGTTTTTTGCTTATTTTCTTGCTATTGTTGGATGTGTGCCTCTGGAATTTATAAATTAATCATTTCATCATTTCCTGTACAATAGGAGTTCTCGCCACATGTTGAGGTAGGAAAGAGACTATGGCCTGCATCTTTTGCAGAGCAGTACTCGTGACAAAGGTCTGTTGTTTCCATGCATTTCATAAATATATCTCATGCTATACCAATGCTGTGGTTTCATTTAAAATGTTCAATAATTCTACTTTTACAACAGAAAGTATCAAAAATCGCTTATTCTTGTCAGAACAGAAAAAGTAGATTGTGGAACAACTGAAACCATGAACTGTCCCTGAAGAGTTCAATTCCTGAAAGTATTCTTATGTAGATTCACTGTTTTTAGAGAAGTAATTTTCAAGTATCAACTTCTGTTAAGTTACATAAAAGTATGCACGTGCGTACACAGAGACTACTGTTGTTGTTCAGCCTGGAGAAGAGAAGACTCTTCGGAGATCTCATTGTGATCTTTAGATATATGAAGGGGCCTTATAAGAAAGACACTGAGAAACTTTTTACCAGAGCCTACAGTGACAGGACAAGGCACAGTGGTTTTAAACTGAAAGAGGGTAGATTTAGGTTGGCTGTAGTAAAGCTCTTAAAATGAGGGTTAGGGAAACACTGGAACAGGTTGCCTAGAGAAGTTGTAGATGCCCCCTCCCTGGAAGTGTTCAAGGACAGGTTGGATGGGGCTTTGAGTAACCAGCTCTAATGGAAGGTGTCCCTGCCTGTGGCAGAGGGGTTGGAACTAAATGATCTTTAAGGCCCCTTCCAACCTAAATCATTCTGTGATTCTATTCTGTAAATATGCCATGTTCTTTTTATCACTTCATGGAAGCTTTCTGTGTATTTTCTACTCAGCAAGAATGGAAAAAGCTCCTTCTGTCTGGAAGCAGCTAACGTAACGGGAAAATGGGAAGCTGACACATAACTACTGTTTAGTTTCTTCCTTACATTTCTGTACAGACTGTAAGCTTCTTGCTCCTTATGTATATGTTTTGAATGGTTTGTGTTTGAATAAACAGATTGCACCTCTCACAAAGATATTATAAAACAATTTTTTCTCATACTTGTGCTGAGGAAAAGTCTTTTGTCTGTTGTGCCTCACACAGTATGCTCTTTTCCACAGAAGAGTAGGAAGAAAAAACTCTTACTCTTGTTCATAGCTGTGCGTAAAGACAGGTGTCTCTTTCCAGGTAGTTTTTCCAAGTGTGAAATTCTGCAGATACAGTTTTTTTGTGCATCTGTGTGTTCATCAGGTAGAGTCACTGAGCTGTAAACTCTCTCTTTAAACAAAACCGTTGAGATTTTTTTTTAACAAATAATTTTGCAAAGCACAAACTGTTCTAAATAGTACAACAATAGCTTCCAATTAAAGCAATTACAATTACTTCTTGCAAAAGATGATTCTTTCAAACTGTTTTCAAATTAAGAATAGCTTTCAATTGTCCTTATATCAAAAGGTAATTGATTATGCATTTGAGGATCCTTGTACAGGGGCTAATGGGCTGCTTACTCATATTCAGAGATGTGCTGCTTTGAAAGACTCAGTAGCACATCTTGTAGAATTCAGTTCACCACGGCCTGGTTCAATAGTGATACCATGGACAATTTAATAGCTTGGTTACAATGCCTAACAGTAAAGAATTAAATTGTCCAAGTGTATTGGGAATGCTGCTTTGGAGCGAGCTAGTCAATTCAGGCACAGAGAACATTGCCACCTCTATCTGGCTAACAGCCCTGTGTGAAATACCAAGGGAGCGTTATACCATGTCATGCTTGTAAGTTATACTTTATGCTGAGAATATATTGCTTTTTTGTGTTTGGTTTTTAATTAATGGACTCATCTTTTCATTAATAGAGTCATGTTAATCTAATATCAACCATGCCTGCTGTTCTAGAGATCTGTTTGGATCTTGATGTGGGGAACAGAAAAATCTCCGGTGGGGAACTGAAAGGTCTTGAACGGAGGGGAATTCCCTTTTTTGTCAGTAGGAATTACTGTCTGGAGGGAGAAACTCACTTTTCAGGACCCTTTTGAGTGTAATCATGGTTAGCAACATCCTGTTAGTGCTGTGCTCAGTCATCTGGTGAGGTTGCAGGGAGCCCTTCTCCATCTAAGGTTCTCCTTTTCTACCTGGTGATTCTTCCTCTTAGTCTTGGTGTTTAGATCCTACCCAACAGTGCTCATCTACAGCCTTCCTTACTGTTTCTACCCTCTTAAAGCCAGTTTGTATTGTGCATAATGTTTTTGGGCTGTTTCCATCTTTTACACCTTTCTTAATCCTCTGCTAACAACAGTCTACTTCCTTATCTGTTCTCCCATCTGCTTCAGCTGTGCCTTTTGCACAGTCCGCTGAGACTGACTTACTGTCTTGTGTTGGTTTGACTCCACATAGTTTGAGGAGAAGATGAGGAGGAGAGAGTAGAGAACATGCTACTCAGCAACGCATTTTGTTCATCCTGCTGCTCTTGGAGCAGATTTGCTCAGAATGCAAGTGGCTTTTTTCCGGCTTTTAAACTACTCATTGAGTGAACTAAGTTTTAGGGGAAGCTATACAGACATTTTACGTATTTCCCAATTCATTAGGTGAGAGCAGACCTGCAATACAAAACTCTTCACTGTTATCTAATATTAACGTTATTTATTGCAAATATTTTTGTTCATTTCTGCATTTTCCAGTCTGTTCTCTGTATAATGGTGAGGAGCTGTCCTGTTTCCCTTCTGTTGATGGGGTCAGCGATAAGGATATTTTTGTATATTATAAGGCTGTGTCCTTGTTCTGGAATATTTTGAGTTGATGTTGTCTTGGAAACTGATTTTTCTAAAGGTTGATATATGGTTAATATACAGATTATTTTTATCCTATTCTTTTCCCATGTTCCTACTGATTTATAACATCTATTTTTCTAGGAACCAAAGCCTTTTCTGCTGTTGATTCATGTTCCCTAAAAAAATTTACAATCGAAGTGGTGTAGAAAATAACATTCTCAAAGCAGAAGTATTCTGACTTCATGGCTATTGTGTGTAAATAAAAATATGTATAAATAAGGAACTATGGCAGGAAACCTTCTATAGAAAGTTATTCTTTATGTTTGATTATATAAAGTTTAGAAGCAACTTTGTCTTATTGCTCAGATGATGACTTCTTTGGAGTTAAAGGAATAATATAAACTGTAGTACATAGTCAACACTGAGTGCTGACTGTCTTTCCTAGTATACCAATCTCACTTTAAAAGCCTGGTTACTACTTTATGGCATTTGGATTATGCACTTTATAAGGAGTGAAAGCACAGGTAGTTTGAAAGGTTGTAGTGGTGCACACACACATGCGTGTGCACACCTTCGCTACTCTCTTGGGGGTGTGGGTGCTCTTGATGTATGTGAACCTGTGCTGCTCCCTACAACATGAAGGTGTGAAGGTACCCCATGAGCTCACATACATATACCTCAGGAGCTAGTCCCTATACATTGCACCCCACGCTGGCAGTCTGTTGTCCAGATGTAGGCTACTAGCAGTGTTTGACAAGGAGAGTGCTCTGTCCGGACTAGGTCGATGCCAGCAGAGTAATTTGTGGCTGTACCAAACCAAGCGTTAACTGTTGATGTTCACACTTCAAGTTCTTTTCTGCCATTTTTTGTCATTTTCTTAAAATCTGGGTTGATGTCTCCTTCAAAAAGTCTTCTTGTAATTTCTCAGCAGCTGTTTAATAGCAGCACAGTGAGATGGGAGTTAATACTCTTCCTCTTTAACATTGTAAGTTTTGGGCAAACACTGCTGACTTTTGAGTATTCCATCCCACCCCAACTATTTACATTCACAGGCTTAACAGGAGTTGTCATCCAGGCCTATTGCCAAGGCTGGGCCGTTCAGGCACCCCCACACTTGTAATGTAGAATATAACCAGTTGTTAGAGGGACTTGAGAGAGCAAGTGGACTTTATATTTTCCTTAGACTAGTGCACTTTGATGCTAGTGTTAGGATCCTTATCAGCATCTTAACTTCAGTAGCAGAAGAAAGACCAGAGAATCTGGCAGTTAGAACGTATGACTGGGGTGCAGTTTACTCGGTTATTGGTTTTGTTCTTTGTATGAGCACAGATCTAGAGACTTTAGTCCTGGCTCAGGACTCCCATTGTGCGCTAAATATTTGTACAAACAAGTACAATCTCTGCTATTTGGCTAGCCTTGAGTTACATCTCCTGTGTTTGATCTTCCACTCACCCCATCAGAAATGTTATTTACTCTTACTTATCAATTTACTTGTCTTAATACAAGTGTGATTTAGCACAATTAATACTTTTACAGGGTGAGCATGGGAATTTGAATTTCAGCAATTAAGGTCAGAACCACTTATTGGTAGTTTCGATCATTTTTCAGTCTGCAGACCCTTTAATTTTTGCTGGTGTAGGTGCTATTCAGTGGCCTGCACACTAAAGTCTACTGGCAATAGGCTTGCTTTTCTGAGTGTAATGTCTGCTGACCCCTCTGAAGTACCCGAAAGATCTCAAAAGACTTGTGGACTATAAGATGACTACTCTGAATTTTATGATTGTAACTACTTGTTATTGGGTGTAATTTTTTTTTTCCATTTGCATGTATTTCCTTGACTTTCCATTACTGTGCTGGAAGCTGTGGTGTGTTTTTTCTCAGTATGGTCCATTGTTGGCCTCTCAGGTTTTCACACGTATTTGATCAGCTCCAATCAAACAACAAATGAAGATGTAAGTTCATAGTGTATTTCTACATATGTGTTTCTAAATAGTAACGAGGAGGTTTTTCTCTGTTATTCTTAGGGAAGTAATATCTGCCTGCATAATTAACAGAAAAGCAAGAGTAGCTGAAAGAGAATGAAATATGTGCTAAAAGGTGGTAATGACTGCAGTTACTTCATCATATTTTAGAGCTGATTCTGAACTTTAAAGAAGATAATGTTGTGTGGTATTGTACAGCTTGAGAAGTTACACAGGAGTATGGAAAAGTACTCTGTTGCTGCTTTAATGATATGTTCAACTGAACCTCTTCAGTAGAACGTGCCATAATATTTGTAAAATTAAGCTTAGACCATTATGTTTAGATGCTGAAATTCCTACTGTTGACTATAGTGAACCTTTGAGATTTTGGGTTGTCTGAATCTATGGAGGTAAAGCGTGTGCCTGCTCATAAGGTTTTAGGTTCCAGCCTTTCGTAACAGCCCAAAGCTCTAAGCTGTTTGGAAAGTGTGATCATGGGTTTTCTCTGATCTGCCTCTGATGTAACCCTGGATTTGTTTTAGCCATTTTCTGTATTGTATTATGTGTGATGCATCTTGTTCATATCTCTTCAGATTAAGGGATCGTGGTCAAATAAGAGAGGTAAAGAAAACTATAATCCATACAGTTATGGCAACATCTTTACTAATTGCTGTGCTGCACTCTGTGGGCCCCTCTCTCCAAGGTAAGAGTATCAAAAGTATTGATAATATAAATGAAGCCACTGATTATTGATGAAAAAAAACCCATTCTTTTTCATTGCTTGAGTTTACTCAACAAAAATAAAGTTTTGTTTTACTGTCCATTAGAAGCTTTAATTAAGTTTTTCTTCAGTGGTAAAGAGATGAGTTGATAAATTGTGGTTAAACTAAATTGGTGATCAGATCCTGTAAAATATATTTAAGGTTGACAGCTGGAATGAAAATAAACGTGTTTATCTGTTGCTTGAACTTCTGCCACTGCAGTTAATAACTGCTAGCAGTAAAAGAATTCTAGTAGTCAACTGTAGCTTGATAAGCGATTTCCAAGTTTAATAAACTCTTACATATCTAACAAATGTTATATGAGTTTAGGAGAGTTACTGATTAACTACTACTCTAATAGTAGTTAAAATATGATACAGCACTGAGAATACAGAAATAAAACTGGCAGCAGGAAAGACTTAATTCTCTTCTTATTCCAATGTGCAGTGGTTAGATAGTTCATGTAGTACATGTACTCTACAGGCCTAGTTCCTCTGTAAAGAGTGACTGACATCTTACAGATTATTTTTGTGGCATATTAATTGTTTGAAGCTGTTTTGCTTTATCTGGAACTATGCAGTTATGAATCTCAACTATAAAGAAGAAAGTAAATGACTTTTTAGTTCAGTGGCTAAGGTGTTTCATTGGAAGTGGGATTTCTATCTTTGCTGTTGTGAATATCAGAGATGGTTCTTCTACAAGCAGTCAAAGGTCAACAGGAGAGACTGATACCTTTTCCTGAGGAGGAGACAACTCAGTTAAGATTTCCTCATATTGGGTTAACAATCTAATCCCTGAGAAAAGAGTAACCCTGTCTCTGCTTCCTGCCCGTATGGATGGTGTCTGAAGCACTATTGAGAAAACTCAGTGCCATGCTTCAAGTTTTTTTCTTTGATTCCAAATGGAAATCTTTACTAAAACTACATAATTTTTCTCACTTTTTGAAATAGCATCTTCGGCTGATAAAAGTGGCAGCATGCAGTTAGATCACACTGGCAGTCCTTCCTGTGTTTTAACAGAATTTGTACATTTTTTCCTAAATTCCATCTAGCAATGTAATTTATTTAGATGTTGAAGTATATGTAGGCTTTCTACAGGGAGATATTTTGTGACTGATGGTAAAAATTTACTGCAAAAATGCAGTAATTATGCTAATTATAAATGCAAATTATAACCTGTTTGTTTGTTTTACTTTTAATCCCAGTTCTGTTTCAAGTCACTAAATATTTTTTTCCTTAAATTCTGGTAAAGTGGTTTGGCAGCATTTACATCTTAAAGTTCAAAATGTTCAAGTGCCTTTGAGAATGGAGTGCATAAGAGAGGATCTGTAAATAATCCAAACTGTCCTCACTTCTGTTAAAGATCATGTTTCTTGTTTTTAAACCTGTGCTGCAAATGCAGAATGCATTTTGCGTGTCCTCAACAGTAACTTTCAAATCTTAATTTAATCCATAGCTACTAGCATTGGTCTAACCAGTGTTCTGATATAAGAAATCATATAACTTTTTTAAGCATCTGATTTTTGAAAGAGTGCTTTCCACAAGGCGGATTGAAATGTCAGGTGGATTTCTAAGTGTTTTTAAGGTATATTAAAACCTGTTCTGCAGACCTTCATAAGGAAAGCTAAAACTGGTCTCCCAAGTGGTGGAAAACTCATTGGCTCAAAAGTTTGCAAGGGGAAACACTTTAAATTTTTCTATGTGTCCTGTTCTTATCGTTTAAAATTGAAGCTATCTTGACCCTTCATGAATTTAGAAGTCTCATAAATCAGCAAATAAAACCAGTTCTGTACTGACTTTTGTTCTCAGGTCATTACGTCTTAGTAACTATAAACCCTCCGGTTAAAATTTTATATCCTGTGGTAAACAAAACAACACAGCTTTGAATGAATTGAAGTGTAAACCGTTGAAAAGGTTTGGGGTTTTTTTGGTAGGGAAGTGATATGAGGTAATACACATGTAGAATATAGTACTCAGTCTGTATATTCAGCTTGTTAGGAGTATAAACTACCAGAATCTAAGTGATGTTTATAGTTCTCAAATTGAGATTAAAATTGCATGTGGAATTTTAGCAAAATCTGTAGGTCAGATTAT
>VZZY01003909.1:26996-71377 GCA_013400335.1 Eurystomus gularis | reverse complement strand
ACCTCATAAATAACATCTGGTGTCCCTATGATGGAACTAGTCAAACGTCTTAAATAATTCCCAGTACCAATATATTCACCGAATTCCTTTGTTTTCTCTGTCTCTCTCGTAAACAGGCATCCACATATCTTCCCCAGCCCCCACACCCCCCCGTAGCCGGACGTGTGTCTGTGTATGTCTACAGCTGTACCAGGACATTGTGTTCCGTGTCGTGTCACAACTCTTCGTAGCTCCGCTTGGTCGTGCGGAGTCGGTGCCATTCACTCACCACTACTGAATTTTATCAGTTAAGGGGGGGGTGGGAATCCACGTTTTTCCCTTCGGAATTCAAGCTTCGAAACAGACTCCAGCCAGTGCAAAGGACCGGTCCTTCCCGGCGCTCCCCCCTCGACCCCAGCTCTGCTTTCCCCACATCCCGCTGCTCCCGGGTATCCAAGCCGGGTCCAGGGCCTGATCCTGCGCCCCGGGGCAGCAGAGGAAGGGCTGCCCGGCTTTCCCTTCCAGCCAGTCGTCCCTTTGCCTCTGAACGCTTTCTTGGTGGGGACAGAAGGGGTTTTTACTGGGGTTTTAGTAGTTAAGAGTGCCCCTATACTCTCTCCTTAATATGAAGACGAAAAAACCCCAGAATCTTACTCAATTACAAAATCACCGCAATTACTTTGGAGCTTCCTCCAAACAACAGTAAAATTAAAAGCGTCTGAGTGCGTGTGTGAGTGTGTATTCCTCACTCGAATATTCAGAGACAATAACCCTTTTGCCCCGACCTTCCCCTCATCTGCCCCCCCAAAAATATCCCACAACCAAGAAAAAAAAAATCAAACCCGAACCACCCACCGCCCCCCCAAAAAAAGGGTTTAACGCTGGGCAAGGTGTTTTTAAAGCGAAGGCAAAGGCTGTGCTGAGTTCTGCCGGGTGCGGTGTGACCTCCCCCGGTCCCCAGCGCGGGGAGGTGCTGTGCCGGTGATTATTAGTGCTATTAAACAAACAGTGACGTGCATGGAATCGCCCTTCATCTTCCGACAGCTTGCGAGGAGAACGCTTTCCTCAGGTCGAGAGGAACCGTTTCCTTCCAAACAGAAACGTTTGGTTCTTTACAAGGTGTTACTTAGGCGCGCGTTGGGATTTACCAAGAGCATTGGGTTACAACTGCGATTATAGCCGTAGTTTTACTCGCTTTCATACGCCCAAGGTGAGTGAAATGTGTGTGGACATTCCTCTTTCTTGTAAAAATCCATCAGAGCACCAGGGGGGATCTTCTGCCTCACGAAACCAGCGCCAACAATCGTTTCTCTCGCTCTTGGGGCACAGAGCATCACCTGAGAGGCTTCGCTCCTGAAAATCTCCCAGTGACTTAACCGAGAGCTGCTGTTGCCTTCAAAGCGCACACACACTAAAATTCCAAACAACCAACCCAAAACCCCGGGAACAATTCCTCCCAAAAAGCTGTGAGCAACGGGCAGGGGGAGAGAAGCCCCGCTCTCCCCTGTTCTGTTCTTTCTGTGCAGAGTGGATCTTATTTTGGCAGGGGAAAAAAAAAAAAGGGAGCCCGTTTCCAGCTCCGTGTAGAAAATCACAGTACAGTAACTGCTGACAATGGGAAGGGCTGGTGGTGGAAAAGCTGCAGCTGGGGCTAGGGCGGATTTTCGGGCAAATAGGCTGGATGTGAAAAATCTACTTGAAATTGGTACCTCGCGAGCTGGAAGGAAGGAGGTGAAATATTGAAAAAACGAAAAGTTCTGGGTTTTAATCCTAACGATTGGCAGGGAATGGGGGAGGCGGTTTTGCTTGGCCAGTGGACTCAACATGGGCTCTAACCTGCCCCGCAGAGCCACCGGTTCAGCCGCCTCCCAGCCAGCGGGGCAAGGAGGATGGGGGAAGAAGACTGAGAAAGTGAAGGGGACTATGGTTAAAACCCCTCCTGTGGTGCTTTCCTGGGTTTTTGCCGTTGCAACCGGAGCCTGGAACCTTTCCCTGCGCTCAGCAGCTGCCGGGGGAGGACGGGGGCGATGGCCGAGGCGTAGGAGGGACCTCCTTCTCCCTTACGCTTCAAAGGTTTCTTTAAACTTTAACTTCGGAGTGACATGAGACGAGCGAAAGTAACTCAGGCCCGACCTGTAAACTCGCATTTTGGAAACAGTGGGTTTTTCCCCATCCCCCCACCCTTTTTTTTTTTTCCTCACCTCCCCTCCTTGCTCTGGCTGGGGGAGTTGGTGCTTGTTTGGAAAGTTTGGAAGGAGCAATCATCGAAAAAAAAAAAAAAAAGAAAGCAAACAAAGGGGGTGACTTGGTTATAGATGCTGGATAACAGGGGGACAAATTTAGCGGTTTTCTCGCCAATACCCCCACCTCAAAAACTCACCCTGGGCCGGGGCTTTGTGCAATCCCGGAGAAGGGGGTGAGAAAACTCAAGTAGGGCTTTCCACCCCCACCTTCCTCTAGCTGTAGAAACCATGCATGTGTGTTTGTGGTCATCCATGTACTGGGGTTACTGACCTGCGGGAAATATTTTACAGCTACTTATCTCTCCCGGCGCAGAAAATGAAGGTTACAGGGTTGTTTTCTCCTTGCTGCGTTGCCTTTTCGATCTCTCTGTTTGTGTGCAGCTGCCTCGTCCCGGGCAGGGAGCCTTCCACAGGCTCTTTTATTTGCCAGGAACACCTGACACACGGCTCCGGGAAAGCTTTCTCCAGTTTGGGCTGCAACCCCTGCCAGGAGAAGTGGCCCCGCTCGGAAACACTCTCGGAACAAGGCGAATGCAAGGAGAGGACCGACGGCTGATGCAGGGGGGAGAAAAGTTCAGTTAAACCCCATGATAGCCAGGGTCAAGGTAATCCCCTGCTAAAGTTGGGAGAGGACAGAGGAAGACCTAGGGGGGTGCTCATCCTTCCCCCAACCTCATACCCAGCACCTCCAATCTCTGCAACCCTCTCCCCATCCTCCCGGGGTCTGCACGGCCCCCAAACCGGCCCCTTCTCCCCTCGGTGCGGGGTGATAAGGAGATTGCCCTGCCCGCTTTGCTTCCCCGACCTCCCCCCCCCTTCTCTTCCCCTCGCCCCCTTCCCAACATCCTGTCAAGCAATAGGCTGTAAAATAGTTATCCAGCCCAGCACACAGGCAAGTGCCGTTTGAGAGTAATTTCTGCCCCGAGCCTTTGGCCGGGGGCAAAGCAAGCGTGCTCTCTAACTGATCAACCTGGATATTTCATTATTCATTAATTTACTGTTTAACCAAATCCCACTCATTATCAGAGGCAACGCTTGGCAGAGCCCAGCGAACAGTAGCAGTTGGTGTCAGGCGTGGAGAATTGGCCCATTTGATCCTGGGCTGTTTTATTATTCAACACCACTGGCTGAGAAAAAGGCCCATGAATAATAAAGAGCCAAAGCGTGTTTGAACTGAGAAGCATGACACAGCCTTACAAAACAGCAGTTAGGAAATTAAAGGCGAGGTGGCCCAGGCTTTGCATTTTTTATTCTCACTGTGGGCACAGACATCGGGCTCCCACATTTTTGTTGCTCCTGTGTTTATTGTTGCTACTATTATTATTTTCCCACAAGCCATTTGAGAGGTGTAACCCCCAAAATGTTAACTGCCATCTTTTTTTTTTGTTGCAAAGTTTCTTTCTCTGGTCTGTACTGATTATCATTTTGGTTATAATAATGGCACAGATTGTGTTGCTTGCTTTTTCTCCCAAATGAGCCCACTGCAAGCATCAGATCAGGATCATTTGTGGTGTAAATCCATGAAAAAACCTACAGACAAAAGGAAGGTTAACTGAGCACTGGGATGCCAATGGTGCCACAGGAACTCTGCTGAGATCCTGAAGGACCCTCAGGGCTGGGACTAGTCCATCAGGATCAAGTCTCCAGAAAATTTCTACTCTGAAGGCATTTTTCATATTTTGACACCACCTTCACCTCTAGGTACTGACCGATCACCAGCTGAAAAGAATACCCCTCCTAGACAGTGATACCATTTAATTTTTTTTTCATGTTAGTAGCAAATGACCTAATAGTAAACCTTATTTTCATCATCATGCTTTTCACTCTTCCGAACCTAGACCTTTGTTTTTTGGACACATCCTTTCCTTACATACGGCAGAAACTCACAGATGTTATCTCAGTTACATCAGTATCAAATCACATTTTCCAAAATGTTTCCATTTTTGTAGGATAAGTGACTGTCCTATGGAGGGGTGACATTTGGCATGTCTTTTTTGAAAAAAGTTTTCTTCTCTTACGTGGTTAAAATACGAGGTCCTGAAAAAGAATAAGGAGCAAGCAGTCAACAGCAGCTTTGAAAAATGTTGATCAAAAAGTCTTTGGCTTATAAAAGTAACTCAAGAACAGCAGAGCAAAATAACTTATCTGCAGCCACAATGATCGCATGACTGACCCTGGACTACTAACAGCAGCCTAGTCTTAATCTTACCCTCTTCAAATTGGGGAGTTTTGCAAGACTTTTTGTCAAAAGATTCTTTCTGTGTTGCCCTTTTGATCTTTGTTGATTATGACAACTGCTGTGGTGAAATACCTCCTGATTTCTTTACATTGTGTTATAATTTCCGTTAGGAATAACATCTTTAATGCCATGAGGTTGTGGCAAAGTTTGGCTTTTATGCTTTCCATGAGCAAGATGAATTTTGCTCTTAATTTTCTAACCGCTTTCTGTCAACTTTGTTAAAATTATAGTAAGAGCACTCATGGTGTTTTAGTCTTCCTTGGATGCTGCCCTGGGCAGAACACATGGTGGTAGGCACAGAATGGGGGTGCCATCCCCATAGCATTGAGACCAGTACCCGCTTTGTCATTTGTATCTGTTCAGATTCTGAGGCTGCTTAAGATGCTTGGACGATGAAAAGAGATTATTCCTCTTGTTTGTGTTCCTTCCTATCTTCTTTCTCATCTTCTCTCCTGCCTCCTCAAGACACACAGAAGCGGGATTTCTGATGGGTGGTAGCCGTGCAGGGAATGGTAATTCTAAGACCAAGCGCAGGTTATCTGCACATATTAGTTCTGGTCAGGATCAACAAAGACCCCATACATGATTTAGAGTTACTTGATTTGGATCAATTGTTTATTTAATAAAAAAGTGGCCAGTTCAACCCCACACCACATGTCTTGTTTTATTTGTGGCCTGGCTCCCTGCAAAGGCATCTTTGAGCACGCCATGTGTATCCTATTGTGGCAGCAGGCACTTATCCATAGGCTCCGTCTCATCCTGCAGAGTTCTTTTTAGGTTTGGGTGGTTTTGTTTTTGTTATTTTTCCTTTTTCTTCTTTGTTTTTCAGCCCTTTCCCCTCGTGTCCCCACCTGCCTTTACTTCTAGAAGAACTAGGGTGAATTTCATTGAGATTTTATGTCTTGATTAAAAAAAGAACAACTCTGGGTCTCTGTCACGAACAAGCAATTTGAAATTTGGCTTCTTAGTCAGAGCTTTGCCTTAGTTTCTAAATCAAAACCTCCTTTATAAATCACTTCAGATTATCAGAGTTTCCTCTTAAGTCTGGTTTAGACTGACTGTGGGATTTAAACACTGTAAAAAGTATTAAGATGTCTGTGGATGTGGGTGCACATGAGTTGATACAGACGAAGTGCTCTGTTTATGCGTCTCAAGTGTCTATACATATTTTTTTTTCTATCCTCTTTTCTTTCTGACCTTTCATTAATATTCATGACTACAGCTAGTGTTCCTGGAACTGGAGGTATCTGGTGAAAACAGTCCTGTAGCAGCCCAGGTCTCTTGTTAGCATTTGTGTGGGCTTCACACATCCCTGAGGTGGATCTTATAATCAGGAAGGTCATAGGTTCATGGTCATAGAAACAATCTTCTCGATGACTTTAGGAGAAGGGGATTTCACCCACATATCACCATTACCAAACTGCAAAAGATGGCCATACAGTCATGCAGAAGAGACTATAGATATGGATCATCTCAGATGACTGCAGACTGCTTGGATAGTGAGTCGCTGCAGTGGTGACTGGTTGGCTATGTGTTAGGGAACATTAGAAATTTGCTTTCATAACATTTCCATAGATGCAACAGGGGTTTGAGTAGGTGACCTTCATATTCCTCCATAGGAAACTCCATCACTTTCTCCATCTGAAAGATAGATACAGCCCTAATCTCTTTAGGGTAGGAACTCTCTTTTGTCTCAGCATTTTGTGAAATGGCACCTTCATTTTCATCCTAAATACTAAAGCAAAACCAACCAGGAGGTATAAAATAAGGACTCAAGGTGATTTTCTGGGAAGGCAGAATTCCATAGGAACAGCAGGTTTTGTTGTTCCTTGGTGAGTAGTGGATGCTCTTTGTGCCACTGAAAGAAAAACTAAAAAACACTCTGCTGTCAGGATGAAAGAAGGAATCTGGTGTTTCCATGCATGCATGAATGTGACGAGCAGACGTGCATCCCAGTGAAGGCTGTTGAGCATAAGTGGATGCGAATGCCAGTGAAGGATTATACCGTAGGTGCAGAATTGCAGGTTTAATCACATGTGATTATAATTGAGTGTGGGGGGAGGTGGGCAGCACTGGTGGTGTAACTGAATGGGGAGTGTGAGGGTGTGATTGTAATTAAGTGTGGGTGTAACACTCTGAACATAACTGAATGTGAGTGCCAGGAGTTGGGTACGTAACCAAATGTGAAAGTGTCTGAGTGAGTACATGTTAGCGGAGAGAAGGGGGCATGATTGAAGCTGAAGGTGAGTGTGGCTGCGTGTGTGTGCGATGGAGCTGGTGTGTGATCAGCGGGCTCTCAGAAACCAGGGTGGCAGCAGTAGGACCACAAGAGGTTGTCTGAAAGCCCCCGTGTTCCTGGAGTGAGAAGTGTGAGAGGTGAGCGTGGGGGGTGTAATCAAAATGCAGCCTGGGTTTTCTGAACTGCAGTGTTAGCTGGGACAGCCCTTTTGCTGATGTGCTCAAAGTCACAAGCAATCTCATTGACTTTACTGCAGCGGAACATGCATGAATAAGTGCTCAGTACCAGGAAGAAGGACTGTGAAATTAGTGGATGCAATTAATGAACCCAAGAGTGAATAGTGCTGGGCTAGTCTACAAAACATTGACTACTTGCTCAAATGAAATACTGTAATTTTTTTTTTCTGTGTTCATGCTCCCAGTGTATTAATTTTTTTGATGTACAGTTTAGTCTGCAAGTTTACTGCAGGAAAGTTTGTACAAGGAAGGAATTTCCAAAGACTGTTAGAGGATATTTGTGGCAGAGCTATTTGAAAATACTTTTTTTCCACATGTAACACATGTTTCTAAGAATTAAATTAATCCAATCAAGGCAAACAGCTAACACATCATAAACTATGTGTCTAATCAAAACTAATTAGCCCAGCTTGATTTTCATATACCAAACATACACAATGAACAGCTCCTACACTTGAGACCCAGATGCCTCAAAGAAATTATTAGGAATATGAATTCCAATAATGACTAAATTGTAACCTTGAAGACCATGTGTGAATCTAAAGAGAAGTTGAATTAATTTAATCCTTCTTTTGCCCTCCAAACTAGTTGTGCAGCTCTAGCTGTTTGTGTGCCAGAATGATTTAAAATGATGCTACCAGCAACACTCTCATTGCCATTTACCAATATACACAAGTTTCCTATTATTTTCACCTTCCTTTTAACAGCTTCTCATTGAGACGGGTGCATACTTCTCTTCACATGCCTTAGGGCTTCTTGACACTTCAGAATTTACCAGCATAGCTATTCCAGAATTCTGGAATAAAATTTGCTACATGGGGGCTTTAATTAAACATCTACTTGGGAATCATTACCCAGAAATAGTAAATTTCCAGGAGTAGAAAAGCTTTAGAGAAACAATGTGGTTCATCGAATAGAGACATGGGAGCGAGGAAAAAATGCACTATTTTCTCAGCTCTGCTGGAACAGCTGCTTTATCCCTCATTTATTATATACATAAATGGGGATAGGGAGCCATATTCTGGGTTTTTTTTTACTGAGGGACTGAAGCTAATCTTACTGGATTCTACTTGCCTATAAGGTAGACACCTGTTTAAGTTGAAGAGGCTCCCTCTATACTCATAGAGAGAGCTTCTTCCAGCAGCTGGCTTGAGTGTCTAGATAGGCTGGGTGAACATCATCTGTACATCTTTGTTTCTCAATGGACTTGTCAGTGACCCAGAGAACTCAGAGGAGATGCTATGAGTTGCCTTTTACACTTAATGATACACTTAATAAACTAAGAGGCCACATCTGAAGCAATTGCTGAATTAGGCATAGGTAAGTGGTATAAAGATGACCATTGCTACTTGTTTTATGCTGAGCCCTTTGAGGTCCTCAGAATATAAAGAATTGCACTTCCGTGGTAGTCTCATTGCTACGATGGACTTTCCTCCTTCCTTGTCCTGTGCTTCTTTGCATAAATGGATTTAACTTGCAACATGCAGGGGAGATCCCCTAAGTTTGGCCAAGGATTCGGTGGTTGTGGCCAAATGGGCAAGACATTGGTTCAAATTTCACAGTGTCTTTAGTCAGAGATGTGCTCACCACATTCACTTTGCTCTGACACCATCTCAGGTGCTTGGTGTTGCTCTGTTTCCTTTGTAGGCTTTGATAAGAGGAACACATAATGTCTACTAACAGCAGAAGATCTTTGAATGTAGTCTCCACATTTAACACTTGCCACAATTTGTAATACAGAGTCGGATCTAGGATGCAAAATAGCTATCTGAAGGGAAATCATACTCCCTTCTCTTTCCTCACTGCTGGTTTCATGGTAGCTTAATTGTAGCACAAGGGAGTGAGCATTTTAAAAAAATAAAGCAGCTCAGTGGTTTAAGGGGCTTTATTGGGAATCAAAGGCCTGAAATATTTCATGAGGAGCAGGACACTGACCATAAATCTCCTTCTTCCTGGGCAAAAGCAGCTCTAATTTAGCTACACTTTGAATAAAAATAATCGTGAACTGGAGGTGGCACCACCTGTTTTTCACTGACCCTGCTCAGATCCGAGCAGATTTGCTGGACTGGGCCCTCTCTTGTGACTCGGGCAGGTGACATCTTAGCTCAGCTCAGGACAGTGGTGACACTATGCAAGAATAGGACCCCAATTTTTTAATTAACTTCCTTATCTTTGTAGAGGTGAGCCCTTGGATCATGCTCCCAGCCTCCTCTCTGAGGTATGAGAGTCTGAGGACACGGATTCTAGTTTGACCTGTGGGTGTTAAGTCATTGAGTGTCAAGCCTGTGATGTCTGCTGATACAACACTTGTCCATCACTGCTAAAGTTTTCAGTGACATCAGTGGCCCAAGACTAGGGCCTTCAAGAGTAAATTTTAAGGAATGAATCACTGCACACTTCTATAAAGGTTCCTGCTGGAAATGACTTGATTAAAAATAACACACTAAGGAGAGGTGTTTCAGTTCCAGCCAGACCTCATTAACAGAATCACTCTTGATGTTCTCTTTGGCAAGCCTGGCGTTAGGTCTGCTTCAAACTTGTTTATGAGGTTGTTTGAGGTTTGTGCAGCACACAAGATCTACACTTGGAAAAGTGTCACTGCATGAGGCTGTAATCCTCGCTGTGGTCAACGTGTTGAGAGTTTTATATTTCCGGACTGCAGGATCTTTCCATAAAGTGAAGGGGGGAGGGATATTATTGTGATTAACCAGCTGGTTTATTAAAACTTCTGGAAGCTATGGTGAAGCTTTAATGAGATTGTTGTGTCCATAAACAGCAACGTTTCTTCTCCTCTTTCTTATTATAGAGAAAACAGAGGAACTAGGCAGGCCTTTCTCAGGCCGTGTGAAAGGTTATTAGACACCATAACTCTGGGTGTGAATGGTGGCAGTGAGACAGGGAGAAGCCTTCCCGATGTACTCACCAGCTGAAAATTTGTGAGGTGTTTTTTCCCCCCTGGTCTCTAGAGGTATAAACTGCAGCAGAAGCTTTTGGCAGCCGCAGTAGAAACAGGGACAGGACTCTCTCCTTCCCTCAAATCTCCCTGGTTAACCTGCGGGTTGAAACATGAGCAAGTTTTCCACAGGCTGGCCATGACCCATGGGTTGAAACCATATATTGCATTTATAGACCCTGCTTTGGCAGAGTCCTTAAGCACTTATGAAAAAGCATGTGTGTGACTTCAGCCTGACCACTCAGGCTGTGTCCCCAGTCAGAGCCAAGCCAGGCTCCCTTTTTCTGTTATAAGATTGATGAAGCAGCAGTTTTCACATGACAACAACAGCATTTAGCATTTGTATAGAACAACAGGTACTTGGCTTGCTTTCCAACATTAACTAACTCATTGCTTTACCAGGTGGTAGAGCAATATGATGCAGTGCACAAGGCAGAGGTGAAGTGTTGCCTGGATCTGAGGAAAAGCAGTAATAAAGCCAACTATAAGAATTTCTTGGCCTTTCCATCTTGATTCCTCCATTCCTTCTACTCACTTGAAATGAAACATGAAGAAATCACGGGGCATCCTAGTAATTTCCTAATCTTCTCCCTGTTTGTTAATGATATTACTCTATATCTTAATTTCCTCATTTTCATTACTCTTCCTTCTTTTCCCACCCTCTACCTTTTTCTTTTTCTTTTATATTCTTTTTAAGAAAAATGCAGGATGGCATTTAGCCAGCCATCATTTTGCTTGGAGATGTGAAAAAGACATTGGAAAAGCTTTACAAGAAAAAAGAAAAGGGGGCCAGGTTGTGTCCATTTTGATGACCCTTTCTGGACATCTAAAAAAAAAAAAAAAAAGAAAGACCTAAACAGTAGGAAACTAAAATGATATTTTTAACATAAGGAGTTCTAAGTCCATCGTTTGCAGCAGACAGCTTGGAGCTATCAGGTCCCACTTGGCACCAGGCCCAAATGGCACAATCTAGTCATATCAGTATCCATATGGGGCAGATTATTCTTCATTTGGGTGACTTGGATGCAAAAGCAGACAATATCACACCTTCTGGTGTCAGGCCGCTGTAGACAATGCCACCAGTTTCCACTTCTTTGAAATTGTACCAGTAGCTGTATTTTTTCAAGCCGATTGGGAGGGAAAGTGGTGAGCTTCTTCAGTAAGTACCCTCTGTACATCCTAAGGTGTTACAGGTCCTAGGAGCCATGCAAAGGTTTTTAAAGCCCTGATTAAACATTTCTGAAAGAAACTAGTGTGTGGTCTGTTTTACAGTGAGTGCAATAAAAATTACTGGACCCAATTTATCCTTAACAAATGCAGGGCCAGAGGTGAATCCTATTTTTTTGTTGTTACTGTAGCAAATATTTACATTATTTCTTTTTTTTTTTTTTCCCTTTTTAGGCATCAGCTCAACCATTTCTGTTTATTTGTAACATAAATGAAGGAGAAAGGATGTTGTTAAAGGAATAAGCCATTTAAATACAGATGTTATAAAAACACAGGGTTGGCTATTAAAGTACTCAGAAAAGTAGTTATGAAGTCTGATTTAGCTTTCATGTCAATCAGTACCAAATTCTAATTGATTTCAGTAGGAACCGGGCCTGGCCTTAATTTCTTCAGTGCTGTCCACTGTAAAGTAATTGATTCGCTTTGCTGCTCTCTTAAAGCAACAGAGCATGTTCCTTTACATTTCTGTAGCGGAGGACTCACCCTTGTCATTTGGGATGGGTCAGAATTGGTGTGTCACAGGATCTCCTTCAAGGATGCGGTTTTGTTATTGTCATGTGTAAACAACTTTCCTTGTAGAATATACATGGAAAAAGAAGATTCTTTTGAAAGTAACCAAGCGGAATTCTATTATAACCATGTTGGGCCAGTGAATTAGTAGGCAGAAAACTCCTTATGGTGTGTAGGGTTAGAAACACCCACAAATGGGCTTTCCTTAGTTAGGGAAGTCTGATGGACAGGAGTCTTTTATCCTCCTTTGACATATTTTCAGTCATCAGGTTTGTACTGGATATGATCTTCAACATCTTCAACCCATGACAGGAATGAACCTACTTAGTTATACACTTAGTTATACACTGTGCAGTATCCAAGGAACTACAGAGTTTCCCCATCTCTTATCCAACCACATCCAGAGATCTGGCTCATTTCAAGCACTCTGAGACTGGGACATAAGCGATTTGACTGTCAAGCAGTAGTGACATTCTTCTACATTAGGGATCTTGTACAGTAACAGTTGATAATTTGTATTGTTCATTTGGGTTGGCTTTGAGGTGACACTGGAGGTTACATTTGCTCATCCTTCTGACACTGAATCTCTGTGGAAAGCTACAGCTCGTGTGCTTGCAGGCACTTAGTATAGGAACACATAAGTGGTCTATAAGGAGCCTGCACTGGAGCCATTAGTGAGGCACAGAGGACAGGAAACATCCCATGTTTATGGGAGCTCCACTTGTAACCTACTGTAGATGCAGACATGCTTTGAGAGGTGCCTTCCTCATCCCTGAGTCGAAGAAGTGATGAGTGGTCCTTTTATACTGGGTGAGGTAATGGTTTATGCTTTTGATTGGCCAAAAGGCCAGTAGTTGTTTTTTCAAAGGAACTCTGACCTCATATCCAGGGACAGGATCTGAGGTTAAAGTGAGGAAAAAAACACTCAATTTTTGACTTGCAAAAAATGCCACAGTGGTTCTGTAGAGAGATATCACAGGACATGTCTGGTTCATAAGTGGTAAATATATCAAGGTTGCAGAAGAGTTGTCCAGCTTTACCTCCTGCCCCATCCTTTCCTTACCATGGCCTCCTGTAAAAGACTTGAGCGTGGTTTTATCAGTTCTACAAACTTAAGTAGCATGTGTGAAGATGAGCAACTAAGTGGGTTAGAAACCTTCAAGAATAAGACATGAACCTTAAATCACAAAGTTCAATCTTCTGCTGAGGGAATGGGGAGTCTGCAGGTGGCCCAAAGGTAATCCTCTTCATCTCACTGTGTTCTGGACCCACATGCCAATGTGGGTCCCTGCTATTGCAGATGCTGTGATTCAGGTGATGTTAAAAGAAAGGCTTTTTTTTCTCTGCAGTTGTCAGGCTTCCAGGGAAGTTCTGCATGTGGACACTAATTCCCTGCCAAAGATAATTATATTCTCTCTAAGTTCTCATTTTTGGTGGGTGAATAAAGCCTATGCCTCAGATTGCCTATAATATTACATTGTTCTATTAAATCACAGTGTTTTTTTTATATCCCACAACAGAAAACATCTTCATGAGGAAAAGGTGTTTTGATCGATGTATAGAGGGTATGTGAACCCTGCAGGCAAAGAAATCACTGGTCACTTCATAGGACTGCCCGTTTTAGCTCAGGACTATATATCTACATACAATACATGTTAAAGCTCACCAGCCACATCCCTTCCTCCATGTCTAACAGCACAAAATTATTCTACAGGTTTCTCTTTTTTGCTAATTGGCAGCAGCTCTGTAATTATGAGATAACCGCTCCAAATGAAATATTTGGGATTGGGTTTGAAATATTGTCTCTTCCTGCCTGCCTGGGGGATTTATGCAAATGCAGAAAAAATTGTACCCTAAGTCAAAAGATTCTATGGTCTTATCCACCTCTTCCAGGACTTTATGAGCAGGAAGGAAGGTTAGGGCAGTTTTTCATTTCCTATGTGAATGTCAGAGCTTGGAACAATAATGGGGTCTGGAATTGCTCTTCATAAAAAGTATGTTGAAATTATCAATAGAATGGAAGGGAAATGCACCAGGTGAGATAGGAGATATGAAAATAATTTTCCTGTTACAAAGTAGTTTTCTTCCTTTAAATGGCATGGAGGGCTAATCTGTATAGTATCCAAGCAAGCTATTTATCTGTTAATTCATTTTCCTGCAAAAAAATCCATCTGATATTATTAGGATATAAACAGACAATATATGTATTGTCTGTTGGTTTTTTTTTTTCTTTTTCTGGTTTCAAGTGCTGAAAAAAATTTATTATTTCAGCTGCACAGCCAACAGTCACTGACTGTACATCAGGACCACAAACTATAGATTAAGACATTTATATAACTCAACAGACAAGAGGTTAATTTTAAGTGTAATCTTTGAAAGCCTCAACTGACTAAGTTAGGAAGAAAAGATGAGACAGGTTCAAAGCTAAGCATGGCTTAAGTATCCTAAGACAAGCTAACTACAGCACCTGGGATATTGTAGTTTAAAAATAACCCTTAAGCATATAAAGTTAATAAGAATTTGGTAAGACTTTTAAGTTCCAGAAGTTTCCCGTGGTCAATAGTTAACCCAAAAAGTATACCATGTCTAGAATTCAGATGCAGAAACTTGGAGACTTTGTCAGATTTCCCAGTTTTCTATTCATAAGAAACCAAACAAAACCAAATGTCATAGAATACATGCATGCCGCATTACATATGCAGGTACAATTAGTTCACATGTGTATACAATGTGCAAGCATATACACACATATACCTGTGTTTAAACAGGGAAAGAGGAGAATGATGAGGAATCGTTGTTGAGGAAAAAGAGATACACTGGCAAATCAAAACTTGCTTCTGGGAAGCATAAATATGAAAAAGCAGTATTTGTTACCGCAACAACACTCATGAGATTTCTAAAGAGATACTGAATATCTGGGGGGTAGATTAGTCTCATGTAATGTTAAATGTCTAGGCGGTAGGCACCTAATCTAAGCTAGTTGTCTAAGCTGTTGATCATCTCTCAATAGCCAATGGAAGCAGACAGGATCCTCCAGAGAGCAGTTCATCTCGTACTGGGATGGATCAGGCCATTTCCAGAGGTTTGGATCTTTCTTCACTGACTATAAGAGGAACTGATTAAATAACGTAGACAGATGTCTAGACAGAAAGACCAACTTTCTGATGGGTAAAGTTAGGTGAGGTGAATTCACTCTTCCTGTGCTTCCAGATTAACACCTTCAATCCAAATAATTTGCTTTAGTGCTTGAGATGCATAAGGTTAGGTTGCTAATCTAAATATTGGAGAACCAAAGGCTTCGAGCTTCTCAAGCTTTTCTACACCTTCAGTCTTTAAGTATTAATTATATTGTTGCAGTATTTTTCATCATGTCTCCTTCATCTGTCCTTTCTCTGCCACCATTAGCCCTATTCATGGGACACGAGGCCTCATTCCCACCACTTGGATAATACCTAAATCCTATACCTGTGTTTGTTCCTAACTGTGCCAGAGTAGAGTTCAGCTAAAAAAGGACATTGATTCCCCTGCCCAGAAGACATCTACTGCATAAAGAGTTATTCTATAGCTTGAAATTTGGTGCAAAAGAGGAAAAGGAAGGAACTAGGAACTTATCCTCCACTCCTACCATCAGGCATAGGCCATTCTACAGGGAGGAATGCAAAATCTATGCGACCAAAGGAACAAGAGGAGAAACAAGCTCTGCTGCTGGCTTGTGCACTAGGATGGAAAAGTCCTGCTTCTGTCATGTGTGCACTGTGCACTGAAAAGTCATAGGATAAACCATGTACATAGTCCTTGGAGAGCTCTTTATCAGTCCTGATGGTGTCTGCTGACTTGTCAGGTAGCCTAAAAGTCATAATTTGGATTACCTGGTTGAGTAAGTACCTGCTGCTTTTTGTGATGCCTGCTTTGGATGTTTGTAGTAAATGATCTGGATAACGTTCTAAGATCTTGATCTAAGTACAGAGGACAACAGGCTCCATCAAGCCTTTATGGACCTGGAGCTAAGTGCTTCATCATCTTTAAAAACAGAATAATTGAGGACACTTTATAAAATTGCACCTAAACTTCATTTATTCTTACTCAGAAGTAGCTAAACTGAAATCAGCAAAGTGGCACTGGTATAATATCAATGCAAGCAAGGTCAGAAACAGTCACAAAATCTGTTTTTTAAGCTCCACAGGCCTTTATGCTAGTTCCCATGCAAATCATCCAGGGTACCTCTGCTTCTAACGGGCTTTCTCTGAAGCTCTAACATTCTGCAGTCTATTTCTCTCAGGTCTTGAATTTTCTGGTGGTGCACACATGCTCACTGTTAATAAAAGCAAATGGCTACAGGGGATTCTCAGTCTTAAGTTTGATAACTGGTAAGAGTTAAAGTAAACCGTGACTTTGCACCAGTGCGAAGGGCTTTGCTATGGACATGCCAATGGTGAAATGCAGCTGAGCACAGACCTGTGCGTTATCTGATCAGTACCTGTAATGGCAGAGAAGGGAAAACAGATTTTCTCTTTCACCCTCTTCTCTTTCTCCCCTCCGCCTCTCCCTTATTGCACCTATGAAGCCTCATACTGTTCCCNTAACCCCCCACCCTTCCCCCCCCCCCCCTTTTTCTTTCTTTTTCAGCTCTCCAGCTACTGATGAAAAAGGAATTTCCAGAGCATCCAGGATCCCAAGAGCACTGCGCTAGGAATAGAGAGCACAAAGACTAGTAATTCCATGGCAAAACACTCAGTAGGAAGCAGGAAAACTGAAGCAGTAAGTATGCCAGTAATTCTAATCAATATGCCCTCTTTGCATGTCAGGCTGCAAATGCAGAACAAAGTTGGTTAAAATGCACGTCCTGGGACATTTTAACATCTGGAGCTTTTTATGTATTCATGAAGATTGTGAGTCAGATTCAAAAAGCTGTTTAAACAAGTGTGTTGATACACATAAGGTTTACTGTATATATAGAAAAAAAAAGCATCATTGTTAACATGTTTTTTTGTGTCTCTGCCAAACTCCTGCCAACTGGGGATAGAGTGTAGGTTGTTGGCACGCGTTCCTAAAGCTCTCATTGGAATGGAAACTTCCCAAGGCTGGTTCAGAGGTTAGCTGGGTGTTTGATTTAAGCCAAACAGCCTTAGAAAACAGGGATTTATTTTTTCATCCAAATGAGCATTTATGTTGGTAATTCTCACATTTGGTTTTGGTTGTTACTGGAGATGTTTATTTGGGCTTGAAACAAGTGGTCTGGTTGACTTGGCACTAAAAGAGACTGATTTAATTTGGGTAAGACTTGTATAATAGCAGTAGCTGACTGTTTGTGAAGGGATTAAGCTCACTTTGGGTTGGTTCTCTATAGATTAGACACCTAGTCCTGGTTAATCAACTAGAAACCTGTTTTAGGACTGAATGAATCACACTCTGGAGGTCCCTACCCCTTTTGCACTGAGCCCTTTACATAGAAGCTGGATGGCTGGGTTGGTCCAGGTGTCTCATGCAGAACTAAGTGTGATTAGTGCCACCATTAATAGGTGTTAGCAAGATAAGCGTTATGTGTGCTTCAGAAATATAAGAACCTCAAATCCATGGACAAATCTCTCGTTCTTTAAGAAATTATATTTAAGCTTGTCTCCAAATTCCTTTTGGCTTTAATAAATGGGAGTAAAATATCTGTTTATTTTAAACCCATGTGCTTCGTGGAGTGTGAAGCTGCTCTCCATTTCCTGAACCCATCCATCAGCAACTATGGTGACATGCACCCTCTGATATCCACAGGTAACTCGTCAAATAAGTTGGGATGAAAAATTGTAGCTTGAGCCTATGATGCACTATGTAGGTGTCTTCTTGGAGGTAAAGCAGGCAGTAAAAAGATTGAATTTTTCCACCCACTTGTTCTCTAACCATAAGGGAATCTGTGCCTCAGGGAACCCATCAGGTAGTTTTCTATCCAAGAGAATGAGTGTGAGTTATAATTAATTAATTAATCACTCTAAGGCAGTCCGAGATTTTGTAAGAGTTAGAGGCAAAAATGCTAATACTCAGGTATATGGCAACAATAAAGACAGCACACATGTAAAAAGAAATAATATTTTATGAATGTTTACAGTATCCTCATTTAATATTCATTTGGTTTGATTGCCCTTAAAAAACCTCTTTAGTCAAAACGTTGCTTTCTGTTAGCTCCTTGTAGACCCATAAAATGTAAAATGTAACGCATTCATTCTTAAAATAGTTTGTTTTCTTTTTTTCTTAAAAAAAGAGTAGTTTCTAATGAACAAAAATCTTATTGTAAATATTCTGCCAGAAGATGCTTGCAGCCAGCTTTCTGGTTAGATTCTAAATTATTAAATTATGCCTCAGTGCTTTTTTAAGGTGGAATTTAGGTGTCTACAAATTAAAAGTCTAAATGCAAGGAGATAGTTCTGGATTCCCTTTGTATGCAATGGAGAAGACAGGTAATTCCTGAGGTAAATGGACCTAAAATAGGAATTTAACATAGCTGAGATGAACGACTGTCTGGAAGTGCCTATTTTAATCTCTTAGGGAACTTGCATTTAATACTGCAGGTGGTCACTATACCTTTAAGCACATTAGTATGACTTAAGTCAGCGAGACTTTCAACACAGTCAGGTAAGATGAATCCCATCTACGGTTTCATTTATTTTTTTTTTAAATGAGGCAATACAATGGATTTCTCTATCTGACCATGTTTGATTTGCAATAATTATGTATGAATTCTCACTGTAGAATCTGGACAATCTTCAGTGCAGTTATCTTCACAACTAGACATTGCTGAGGGCAGTAAGACAATTAAATTCCATGGAAATTAAAGTGTGTTAAGAATTCTAGCCCAGTATCCTATTTAAGATCACAAAGGCAATGATACAGGCGAAAGATGGATCTTGGTCCCTTCTCAACTCCACTCACATTATAATCACTCCCTCTCTCTCTCCCTACTGTCTGAGGAGCTTTCCAAAGCTGTTGAACATCAATTACACCATGCTGAAATCCAGGGGGGTAGCAAAGTGCTGCTGTCAAGGATTATACTCTGGATTTTCAGAGGGCTGCAAAAGCCCATTGCCTTTCCTTGAAAACTACATCTCCCACTCTATTGAGGATCACTGATTTTTTTTTTTTTTCAGTACCTGAATATTGGTGTAGACCCTCATCTTAAAGGCGACTAATGAAAGTGTCATGATTTTCAAAGAAATACTCAGCACCAGTACTTCAAACTTTGGATCTCACTCAACCTATCTTCAGTTGGATAGGTAAAATCAAGGTACAGTGAGGACTTGAGTTAGTGACTCATGTATTGGTCATGATCCCTTTGAGATGCTCCATGAAATCTCAGATGACTATGGAGCTGTTGGATGTTACAAAAGAGATATCATAAACAGAGCTTTTTTGGAGTTGAGACTGCAGACACCTGTTTGTCAAAGCCTTGAACTTGAATTGTGCAAAAAAGGGCTGATATTTCTGTGAGAAGATCACCTCTTTAGACATTTCATCAACATCTGCTTCTCATCCTATCACGAATGCTGCCTGTCTTTGAGATGCTTTGGCATTTCCACTTCCAGTCCCAGCTTGCAACCAGAAGTAAAAGAACATTAGAGGAACTTGACGAAGTCTGGTTTGAGTTTAGGTGTAAAAATGACTGAGGCTCATCTGCTTTCTATCTTCTAAGAATTGCTGGCTAGTCCTTTTCAGTCAAGATGTTCAAGTGAAGATTATGTACATTTTTAAGGAGATTGTGTAGGGGCCTAGAATAGGGGCTAGGTTAAAACAACCAGGAGATCCTTCTCCCTGTGTCTCCTCTATAAATCTCTCATTATCAAAATAATGCCTCATTTGTGGTCTTGGATGGCTCTGCCTTGAATGAGTCATATTTCTTTTGATAGAGATGATTCATATCACTTTTTGTACAGCCCAGGCTTGATCTGCAGAAAAGCTTAATAGAAGAAAAGCCATAGCAAACAAGCTCTGCACATGCTCTGAGTTTCTGATAATCAGCCTTTATTTAATTAAGCTTCATATCTTTCTTGTGAGGTAATTATTATTATTATACAAGTTGTACCATATTATAAAAAAAAGAAAGAAAACCCGGAGATATTAAGAGATTGATGAAAGTGATGGGAGGTGTTACCGTAAAGATCTGGATTCAGAACTGTCTGCCTTACTATTCCTTGAATACACACATCACCCTTTGCTAATATAAATTGTAGATATAAATTCAACACAGCCAAAAAGTGTCTTTATTCAGCCCCTGTTGCATACCATGTTCTGATTCAAGGACGATGGATTGCTGTGTTACTGGCTTTAGCAACGAAACAGTTTGTATGTGTCTTTTTCAAGAGATAGTGATCAGGAAGTAGAAATATGTGCCTTGGTGAAGTTTTGCAACTAGAGACAATGAATTATGCATATGTTTTCTTTCAATCCCTGGTTCCCCTGTTATCAAGCTTCATGGCTGTGGTTTCTTAGGCTGCATCCTTCAAAGGATAATCATCCTCTCCCTCTGCCAGCAAATAGGATTGTCTGGCATTTATACTGAGGAGAAAGGGATGCTTTTGAATGTAGACTTCATGATTTCTGTACTCTTACTGCACTGAGCTAAGATCGAGTGTGGATTCTGCACGTGGAGAAGCTACCAATGGTGCATCCTACCTGGGCTCAGCCTCCAAGAGACGTAAATATACTTCAGTTGAAAGAAGTTGTGATGAGGGAGTGCGTAGTTAGGTAGTGATTTGAGACAGTTTTCTAAAGTGACCCTCTTTGCTGAGGCAGAACCACAAGGCAGCATGATCTTCTCTTGATCTTCTTGTGTTTCATTGTAGACCTGAAATAAAACACTGGAAACAATTTTACCTTAGAAAAAGAGTATATATAAAGACCTAATCTTGTGTTAATTGTGTTCCTTGTGTAAAATAGTTGAAATCATATGCACCTGTGGAAGGCCTGCATGCTTTGGCATTAAAAAATTATGTTGTTTTTTTTTTTTTTCTCCAAGTGTTTTTTTACATCAGTGAAATAAAGACAAATCAGTCTGAGGAGCCTGACAGCATTGGAGATCTTAATGACTGATCTGATGTACCAGCAGATATGATCCAATATTAGATTTCATCCTATTTATCCAGATTAATTATGAGGACACCTTCAAAGATAAAAGTAGAAAATACATTAGCTTTAAATAAGAACAAGTTACATAAGTGATGTTGTCATAACATTATAGAAAGAGAAAGCAGCTTCTTGAATAACACACTGCTCTGTCTATTTGGACACGCAAGCTGGTTGCAGCTGCAGTTATTTTCCTGAAAAAACTCAGAAAAGATGCCTCAACTTCCTGTGCCAATATTTCCATATATGTATAAGTGGACACTTGGAAATAAATGAGTGATGACAGGATACAAAAATCAGACATCATCTCTACCAAATATAACAACACTAACCAAGTAAATCAAAACCACACTCACTAAAACAACGGCAATAACAACTCCCAAACCCTCCCTCTCCCAAGGAGCTTCTGTTCTGAAATGTTGCATTTAATGCAGTGCACTATTAGTTCTCATATTGCTGTTGACTTTAGGTAAGAGACATTCAGACATCTTAGGTAGCAAGTTAACTAGAAAGCCAGCTTAGTCTTGTAGTTACCATATACACATGTTATCAGGAGGTTGCTGCTTATTTCTAGATTGCTAGAATTCAGTTTTCTATAAAGCTCTGACCACCTGCTTGATCACATGGACTAAGTTGGCTCTCCTTGTCCGCTTCCTTGCTTACCAACAGGCACATCACAAATGCAGTCATTAGGTTCCATCATGTCATGGAGTATATTGTCATTCTGATTCCAATGAAATAGATGCAAAGCCCTTTTTCATCCAGCTATGGTTCACAGAAATATCTCAGAAGGAGCTGGCAGACTAGAAATTTGCGGAGATGTTCTATCTGTTTGCATGGATAAGCAGAGATTAATTTTCCAGGTCAGCATCCTTTTGCAAAACATGCAATCCATATTGGAAACAAACAAACGAAACAAACTTCTGAAGGACTTGAAATAAAACCTCATCTTTTTGGCAAGAGAAACAAGTCCTAATACGAAGCTATAAGCTAAATACCTACAGAGATACAACTGTAATTAATTCAATTATAATGATGCAATCAATACATTGACACTTTCTGATTTGACAAGGATGATTACTGGATCACCGTTTATCTCCCAGGTTTCCCAATAGTCGATGCCTCTAATGAAAAGTCTCCTTTGACTCTTTCCCTTTTGATGTTTTAGCTTGTTTGAATTATTAGCTCTAATTTTGTCAAGCTGGAATGTTACAGACCGGGCTGCTAGGATACTGCAAGATTCATGGGTTTTGGATATTGTACCACAGTAAAACAGCTGGAGGGGAGGGGAGAACCGGTATGGTGAGTAATGGCAAATGCATCCATCACAACAAAGAAACTTCTATCAGCCCCACTGGCAAAACAGTGAGTTACTGAACTATCAAGGATATCAAGGCTGAGGATTTTGAATGATAGCTAAATATACTTTCCCCTTAGAGGAGTGATCTTGCTTTGGACTGATTATATTCCTTGCTATCAATGATGACAATGAACAGCTGTGCTCGGTGGTAGTTGCTTGTAATTTCTTTGCCAAACATATCCACTCACAGGACAAATAGATGCATTTTGAAATTAGCAATTAGAAAAAGACCAAGAAAGCTAGCAAGATGTTCAGATACGTGGTACTGTCCAGCCATCTTTGAAAGAATTATTTTTTGACTGACCTAGTAACGTCGCTGGGTATATTTATACTACCTTATACATATTGTTACATGGTTTTTTAGCAGTGAGGTACAATATTCCCATGAGGTAAAAGAGCTACCACTGCACAGGATTTCCTTCTAGTGTAAAACCAAGCCATGAGCTCAGTTAGCTCATAGTTTCCCACAGAATAGGTACCTTTCTTCACAACCACATCAGTGTATATACTAAAAGTACCAGGAAAGAAATTGTGGCACAATTGAAGTTAATTAAAGTCTCACTGACTTAAAAAAAAAGACAGGAATTTAATAACTTACTTAACATAGCTCTAATATTCCCTCTAGTTTTGCAAGTTTTGCAGTAGTGAACAGGGTTGCAGCACCTAAAGTCTGAAAATTTAGATGTTTTAAACTTATTTTCCTTAAGGTTTAATTTGGATTTGGAATTAGAATCATAGAATCATTTAGGTTGGAAAAGACCTTTAAGATCATCAAGTCCAACCTTAAGCCTGTTATACCAAGTCCACTGCTAAACCATGTCCCTCAGCACCACAACTACACGGCTTTTAAACACATCCAGGGATGGGGATTCCACCACTGCCCTGAGCAGCCTCTTTCAGTGCTTGACAACCCTTTCAGTGAAATTTTTTTTCCTAATGTCTGACCTAAACCTCCCCTGGCTCAACATGAGGCCATTTCCTCTTGTCTTATCACTTGTTACTTGTGAGAAGAGACCAGCATCCACCTCTCTCCAGCCTCCTTTAAGGTAGTTGTAGAGAGAGATAAGTCTCTCCTCAGCCTCCTTTTCTTCAGACTAAACAGCCCCAGTTCCTCACATCTTCACAATTTTGAGCTGGCTTTGATTCACAACCATTCATCTTGGTTTAATAATTTTGTCCTATTCATTACATTGTTTGATAGGGCTGGGGAAGGCTATCATAAATGGTCATGGTAGTCACATGACTTCCAGATAACTGTAAAGGATTGATGACTGGATAACTGTAAAGGATTCCTTATTATTTTAAACATCTCTTTATTTAAGATTGTCTTTCATTCAGTTGTAATTGTATTAATTTCTTTTATTAAGATTGTAATTCACACCTATTCTCCTCTTTTTCTTCCCATCCCAGTTTCCTAACTGAGAACAAAAAAGACTGCAAAATGAGGGAAAGGCATAAACATGATGGATGCTATGAAAATAGCAGTAAGCACATCTCAGAACTTGGAAAAAAACCCAAAATATTTAAGTAAGATATACACCAAAGAGGGTTCATGCTTGAACTCCGGTGTCAGGGAAGTAGTTAAAACATACCACCCAAAGTGGAGCAATAATTATGAGAAGTGAACTAATAATGGATAACTATATAAAAACAGAGACTGCAAAGAGCCAAAACAAACTAGAGGAAGAGGCCACTTAAAGCATCAAGGCTAAACTCAAAGATAGGTATGGCACAGGCCAGTAGGAATTGATGTAACTTTGTGAGGGACAATTGACCTTTTGTTAGCACCACTCAGGACCCCTGAAATCTGTTCCCTCTTGGTTTTTGTAGTGAGAAGAGTTGTCTTCGATGCTAAGTCCGTCATGACCTGAATCAATTTTGCATTTAGAATACATTGAGACAAACAGTATCTTGTAGATTTGAAGTAGCCACAGTTTGTGTCCAACTTGAGCAGCCACTGCTGCAGGGGAAGGATGGTTGTCCTATAAGTAGGAGGAAATTTGATGCCTAGTATTATTTTGATTTCATGCGCCTTTAGTTCTAGACTTTGCTCCTTGATCTCTACAAATTTTGGAGGCTGCAGACTGCAGAAGATGAATGGGAACATGTTTAGATATTGTTTTATGTGGAATAAGCAAGGGGAGAGGAAGAGGGATGGACATACTGAAAAGGCCTCTTGTAGGTCTCCAACCTGATTATAGTGACATTTAAATTGAAGATAATGATGAGTTGATTCAGGCTGTTAATAACTCTGAAGGGTCAGGCCCTACTCACAAAGTAGTAATAGAGAAATTTTTACGGTGCTGAACTACTCACTCCAGCAAAGCCTTCAAGTTTACTCTCACCAACTGCATCAGGAGCTGGTGACTGATGATTGCAGCCTGTATATAAGCAGAAATCATTCAGCTCTGCCTTAAAATAAGTTACTACAGTATTAACACAGCCAGACTGAGGGACCTGTGAGGGCAAGCTCTTTGCCCTCATCTTCTTGATATGGTGAAGGCAGTGGTAAGCTCAAGAATTCTATAATGAGATTCCCTTTCCTATTAATATACTTAAATTTTGGTGTTTATGCCTGGATGACTAAAATCCCAAACCAGGTTTGACCAAGTCACCTGGTTCTATAGTGCTATTAGGGGGCTGGATACTACAGAATAACCAAGACATCCAAACCAGGTTATTAGATATGACACAGGACATATAAGACACATGAACCCTTTTGATGGAATATCCTCTGTTATCACAAGTTGCACTAACACCTATGGCTGGGTACCCAGCCCAAACTCTTAGTTACTATAGTCGATGGAACTTGGAGAGCAATTCATCTCCACTTAAGGCAGGCATCTAAATAACATCTATTCTAGGAAACAAAACAATGCGGGGGACCTGGGCTGTAGCATGGTTTTTGCTCAGGTCAATATGCTACCCTCATAAAATCTTCTAGACTCAGGTGAATTAGCACAGACTAAAGAATTTTCCCAGTAGAGAGTTTGGATCTGCCTATCTCATTCTGGAGGCCAGGAAAATTTAAATCATGCTGGTGGCCAAACTGTGGCATCTGGCAAAATGATCCTACATGATTATACTGATTATTTATATCTGTACTGACAACAGGAGCAGAAACACCTCCTGCCTGTTTAGACACCTGTACCTAGGCATCAAAGTTGAGTGTCTTAGTCTTGAACTGAACCCCATCCCTGGAGCAGGATAAGGGGCAGCTGGGAACAACTGGGAACAACCTCCAGCCCAGGGAGTCAGGGACCTCTGTGGAGATGGTGACATGAGCCTGTGATAGGATGAAGAGTAATCATAGAATCATAGAATGTTAGGGGTTGGAAAGGACCTCTGGAGATCATTAAGTCCAACCCCCCAAATGTAATGTTCACGTAATGGTTTCAAACTGGAAGAGGGTAGATGTAGATTAGAAATTAGGAGAAATTCTTTACTCTGAGGGTGGTGAGACACTGGAACAGGTTGCCCAGGGAGGGTCATGGATGTTCCATCCCTGGAGGTGTTCAAGGCCAGGTTGGATGGGGCTTTGAGCAATCTGGTCTAGTGTCCCTGTTATGGCAGGGGGGTTGGAACTAGATGATCTTTGAGGTCCCTTTCAACCTAAACCATTCTGTGATTCTGTGAGTTGGAGTCAACATCAGGCCCAGTGAAGGTAATGAGGATTAGATGCAACCAGGCAGGGCCAAGGTCAGGTCTGCATGTCCTTCAGTTCCTTTCAAGGGGAAACCAACACTTTTTCTTCATCTGTTCAGTCTGGCAGATGTTTGAATAAGATGCTCATTTGTTACAGCAGTGATTTCACAGTTGGTTTTAACTGATCAAACTGGCCTGCTGGATTGTAGTATGACAACTTCCACCTGCACCCACACAACTTTCTCTTCTCTTCTCTTTCGTGCTGGGGTTTCTTTGTTTGTTTTTTTGGGTTTTTTTTGTTTGTTTGTTTTTGTTTTTTTTTGCATTGAGCAGTCATTTAAAAGATTTGCCTATATTTTAATCTTCTCCCTCTCCTTTTCCTCTTTAGCAAGATCAGTTTTAGGATCCAGTTTACAGTGAAGTTCTGTGATGCCAAATGGTAACAGAAAGAGAAGGGGCAAAGCAGCGTGGCCTTGGGTGAGGCTGCCAGTTTTTGCAGCATATGGGCTTACGGTGGCTTAAAACAATGGTGAGCCACAGTGTGTGGATCATGGAATCATAGAATGGTTTGGGTTGGAAGACACCGCAAAGGTCATCTAGTCCCAACTCCGCTGCCATGGCCAGGGACACCTCCCACCCGACCAGGTTGCTCAAGGCCCCATCCAACCTGGCCTTGAACACCTTCAGGAATGGAGCATCCATGACACCTCTGGGCAACCTGTGCCACTGACTCACCACCCTCAGAGTGAAGAATTTCCTTCTAATTTCCCATCTAAACCTCCTGTCTTCCAGCTTGAACCCAGGATGTAGGAAGCTTACTGTGGTGGAATCCAGCTGAGGTCTCTCAGTATTTAATAGTGTTTTTGTTAATACTGGTATTAAGGAATTATTCAGGGAAGATAAGAAAAAGAGGAAATAAAAGTGAAAATAATTCCTCCAAAGCCAGTCTGGATTTCCTAGGCAACAGTGAGGGAAATAATAGAAGCCTAATCATATAATTTAAGCTCTGTTAATGGGAATAGCCTCTTCTTGTAATTATCTCAGCAACACATTCTCTCTCTTTTTATTTTTTTTTTCCTGTTTACCCATTACCTTTTAAAGTTAAATAGCATCAGCAATAAACAGAAAAAAATGGGGATATTTGGTATCTACAGTCACTAACTGAGTAGAAGTGCAAATGAGCAGCACACTTCTTTGGATTTTGAAGCTGGGATGTAATTGCATTTCAGACTACAAATCTGGATCGGAATTGCAGTGGTAGTTCTAATACAGAGTTTGACTCTAACTGGTGTCAGAACAATTTTAAACTTTATGAAGACATAACTGAATGTATCAACACCGAAACTCTCACCCAGCAATAATTAACATTTAAGGCATGCTGATAATCTGCTATCAAGATTACAGATGAAAATAACCATTCAGTTTACTTTTACATTGAAAAAGAAGAAATTTCAATCTCCCTTCTGTGCACTAATCCCAGATCCATGGGATATTCAGAACTTGCTCCATTGGGATCCCATGCCAATCCATTCATTTCACTGCAGTTGCTCCCAAGTTACATTGGCAACAAATGTTTCTCCACATCACTAAGAGACATGGTTCTATTTAAGACAGATTTATTTCATTGGAAATGGAAATAAATTGCTCCCATGAATACTATATTAAAAAAGAGGGCTTTGCTTCCTTTCCCTTCTACCTTGTGCCCCCCTCTCCTTTTGTAATGCTGAAGGTAATGAAGCAAAATTTGTTGCTACAGATCTAAACATGACAATTCGGCAAATTTTATTTCCTTAGTTCAGCTGAATTTGTTATTCTCATACAGTTCTGTAATTGCCTTTTTTTTTTTTCCCCCTGCTATCAATTCACACAGGTAGAAGAAAGACTGCCTTAGATCTGAACTTGATTGCTGGAGGTCGTTGGAAAGATTATGTAACATGACTCAAAAAGCTTTACAAAGTGTTCAAATAGCAGAACATTTCTAGTACAGTGCAGGAACATAAAAGTGAAACCAAACAAACCCAAACCATTTTGCAATTACTGACAAAATTGTGCACTGGCAGAAAATGTGAAAGAATAACAGGAGTGGAGCAGTGGAGGTGTATTTTTTTTTTCCTTTCTTTTTTCCTTTTTTTTTTTCTCCTTCCTTTTTCTGTCCTTTAGTACCAATAAAGCAAAAGCATCTTAATTCTCGAAACAACCGAATACGTGTCCGCTTCCCCTGCCTTACCACTTCCTTTTGTATTGATAGCACCAGCAAAAGATAAAATAACATTAGTGCCAAGTGTAAATTAAATGATGGATGTTACAGTTCCCTTTTTCTGAATCTAACTCTTTAAACCTTACTTTAGAAGCTTAAATGTGGAATGAGGGACTATGTCCTGTTTCTCCCTGCTGGGTTCATTTAGGATAAAACCCAGGCTGTCCTGCATTTTAGTTGGAGACTTGCACACAGTGGGGGTGATTGGACTTTCTCTGCCCAAGGCACAACATATGCTACTTCCCATCACTTTAATAGGCATTAGTTCCGCAGACAGCACTGGTCAAATGTACATTATTCACAATCACTTTAATGCAAATATGCAAGGATGAGAGAGAAAATATGTCACAAAGAAAGAATCGGCCATTTCCGCTCTTTTTAGATTCTTCTTCTTCTATCACAGCATCTCTTCTTTCACCACATCTGTCTGCCTACACGTACGTGTATCTATGCAGTCACTGCAGTTTTTGGAGGATTTGGTTTATTTTTTACGAAGGGTCTCAATGTTGTTGTCTGAGAGGGTTTAGATGTAAACTGTCAATGCTACACTTTTTTTCAAGGTTCTGTCTATTTTTATTCTTAGTCCTCACAGGAAAAAAGCTTTATTTTTCATTGCCAGACTCTTCTTTCTTGAAAGATTCATCCTAACAGTTATTTTTATTATTTTTGTTCTGCTAGATCCTTTTGTGCACCCTCAGAATGACCTGTGTCTGTAACAAAGCTTCCTAATTTAAATATTATCAACAGAAACCCACTCATGTACTTCTGCATAGATGAGGAATAGTTTCATGCTCTTTGCATTTACATCATGGCTTCTGTACCTTCTTTTTTTTTTTTTTTTTTTTTTAGCTGTGTAAATTCTATGTAGGGCTCTGCACAGTGCCCCTGTGCTGTAAATCCCCTTAGTGTCCTGTGTCATAAATGAGACCACAAAGGTGTTCTTTATATCTACCTGTCTGTTGGACTGCCAGTCTGCCTATTTCCTTGTGATAGGTCCTGAACAGATAAGAAACAAGTGATACTTCTTCTGGGAGGATCTCACACAATCCTAAAAAGATAATGAATCCAATTCAGCAGCTTATTCAGAGTATGATGTTGCAAGTCACAATATCAAAGCATTTTATTAGTTTTCATTCTTTTTCTTTTTTTTTCTCATTTCCCTGCCAAGTGTAACAATTCACTCCCACTCTGCCCATCCACTCATGCAGACATCCAAGATTTTCTAAGGTATCACTATCACTTACAGTTTCTTACAAACCAACTTCCTACATGTATTCAATAGATGTTTGGACTGAGTATTGAGCGTGAAGCCAATCTTATCAGGCCTTTGATAAACTGGAAAGATGCTGCTCTGTGGCAGCCAAAATCAATCTAACCTTTGGTTGCCACGGTGTTCCTTAAGAGAGAGGAATTGTTCCTCTCCACCTAATAGTCAAGGCCAGTACTAAAACCTTGGCCAACCCCCAAATGAAGTGTTTCTCTTCACGAAATCTAGCAGCACTATAACCAGAGTTACCTACCCAGAGAGCTTACATGCCACACTGGCAGTCTCTTTAATGTCACAAAGAGATAGAGGTATAAGACCCAGTGGTCTTCTGGCTGGATAAATGGAAACCTCAGATTTTTAGCCAAAAGCTCACCAGATCCATCAGGATAACTCTTCAGGGGAAGTGGTAGATTCTGCATATTTTATTTCTTTCAGGCTGCTTGTCTTTCCTAAGAAGAATTCAGGCTCTACCACAGGTTCTTTGGGTCATGGTAGGAGCTTATCTGGAATGTTCCAAAGCTAAATAAAATATGCTCAACAGCACAGAACAGTATGGCATCAGAAAGCCAAAACTCTGTGTTCCCTGTAAAAAATTAACTAGAAAAAAACCAAAGTAATTTTGTTAAACACTCACATGTGAAACTAAATTTTTTTAAAATATATTTTAATATATTTTAAAATAGCTGTATTCCCACAAGGTATTTTAATTCAAATGGTGTCTTCTGAAGAGAAAGTGTTTCCCTCTCTCACACACATACACACACTTTGCTAGCTTCAAATGATGAGGCATTAGTTGCGAAACGTGACATTGCATTGAGTTTGCTTTCAAACAGGTGAGTTTTAATGGCACAGTGCTGTACCAATGACTTCTAATTAATGCTCAATTTTGTCCTTTCAAATATAGAAGGAAACACAAAGCAACGGATGTGTGTATGTATGTTGAAACACAGATAAGGCTTTTGACAACCTGTTTATAGCGTTCACTTAAAAAATAGTAGTGTTACATACATGGCAATATGCTGCATGAAATTTGGTTCTTCTGATTATTCTCTTTTACTTTACTGCAGCCTCACTAGAATCAATCCAGATTTACATTGCCAGAGATGGGAAAACAATTTTTGCTTTTATTTTTTTATATATCATCATATCATACAGTTACACAGATCATAATCAAGGCTGGCCCAATGCCAAGTACCAGGGAGTCCTGGCTAATGATCTTTGTGTTTTCCTAGCCTAGTGAGATAAACTACATTAATTTCATAAAGAACAGCAACAAGAAGCAAAGCAGCCAGCATTGCATCTGGACACCTTTAACTTCTTAGCCTAAATGATGTGGTGCCCAGTTACATCTGGATTAGCTAAAAGCTGTTTTTTGGTATTATTTCTAGGAATCTTTGTCCTCTGTGCATGTATAACAAGGCATTTTATTTGGATCTGTCACTACTTTGTAGAAAAAAATGAAGGACAATAAAATCAACAATTGAAATTACCATGGTCCTGCTCCTCCTCCTTCCTCTGTAGCCATTTGCTTTATTTATGTTTTTACCAATAACAGAGGAGTTATATTAGTTCTTTATAAAGGTTTGGAAATAGCCAAGCATTGCTTCCCCTTGAAGCAATCACTTCATGGACCACTTTATTTCGTATCACAGCATTACTATGCAGTTCAGATGTCAGATATTTACGTTGTAGGTTTTTTATTATTAATAGATTTTTCAATTGGGAAAGCCTGTGTTCTCCGAACTTACTAGGACTTTATCTTTTCTTACTGGTGATGAGTGATTTATGTGGACAGCTCCTATTAATGCTAATGGAAAGCAAATGCGTAAATCTCTCCACAGTAGATAGATAGCAATCTTACAAAAGTGGTCCAAGCAAAGCGTGTCTTTGTACAGGGTCTAGCTAGCAATTAGCATAAAAGATTGGCATCAGCTCTAATTCAGTATTTATGTGAGTACTGTTAATCTAAATACAGAATCAAATTAATCCCTTGTGCAACTCCAGTGCCTGCTTTGGAATTTCAGCACTGAACCTTGTGACCTACCCTGTCTTCAAATGTGTAAGCTAAATACAAATGCACAGGATTTAAGGACTAGGCTCTGATACTCTGTTCAGTTAGGAGAAGCCTTGTTAATTAAGCCAACCTGTATAGCTCCTGTTACCTGATGTGTAGAGGCATTTGAAAATTGAGATTTGTAAAAGAAGCTGAGAGAATGACATGCTTTTTGGGGTTAGGCACCTAAAATACCATCAGGAAGACAAGATCTTTCAGTAAAGTCCTTGAAGAACTAGGGCAAAAAAAAAAAGGGTCATTTGAAAGGGCCTTTTATGAAATTATTGTAAGGAAAAGATCCAAGGTTTGGTTAGGGAAAGGAAAAAGAATAAAACAGAGGCACTAGATTTTAATCAGAAACTAATCAATGGTTTTAGGTTGGATTGCATTTGTTGAGAAGTGTTTGTTTTTCTTTAACAAATACCACAAAGAAATACCAATGTGGCTGATTCTTGAATGGAGCTATGTTTTAGATAGAACCCAGATACCATTTCACAACATAAAGTAATGGTAAATAATGGCCAAGGATGTACTGGGAGAGAAGATCAGGCTCTAGAGTTAGTTCTGCACAGTCGGGCCTTGGTGCCTCCCATCTCACCACTGCTCTGGTCTCAGGTTTAAACCGAACTCAAGACTTAGGCATGGGACATAATAAGATATAAACTCATAAACTTCTGTTTAATGTCTCCTACAGAGGAAATGGGCTGGTAGATAGATGGAGAGTGTCCTCACAGACAAGTTGATTAAGCATGGAGTAGACAAATGTATAGTGAGGTGGATAGAAGGCCGATTGTACTTCCATGCTCAGAGGCTTGTGATCAGTGAGACAAAGTCCAGCTGGAGGTCGATGCCTAGAGGTGTGCTCAGGGCATCAATATTGGGGCCTGTACTGGTTAGCATCTTCAGTGGTGTGCACCCTTAGCATGTTTGCAGATGATACAAAGCTGGGAGGAGTGGCTGGTACGTGAGATGAACGTGCTGCTATTCAGAGGGACTTCCACAGGCTGGAGAAATGAGCTGAAAGGAACCTTGTGAAGTTCAATAGAAGGGATGACAAATCTTGCCACCTGGGGACAAATAACTCCATGGACCAGTATAGGCTGGGGACTGACTTTCTGGAAAGCAGCTTTTCAGAGGGTGTCTTAGTGAACAAGAGTTTAAAGAAGAACCAACAATGTTCCCTCACAGCAAAGCTGACCAGCAGCATCCTAGGCTGCATAGAAAGAGCCTTGCCAGCAAGTCAGACTTGGTGAGACTCATCTGAAATTCTGTGGCCAGTTCTGGTCTCACCAGTTGAGATAGACATAAACATACTGGAGTGATTCCAGCAAACGACCACAAGGACAATCAGGGGGTTGGAGCATATGACATGATGGGAGAGGCTGAGGGAGCTGGCATTATTCAAGCTGAAGAAGAGAAGGCTCATGGCTGATCTTATTCATGTGTATAAATAGCTAATGGAAGAGAGTAAACAAGAAAGAAGCAGACTCTTCTCAAAAGCTGACTGGACATGGCCCTGAGAAACCTGTTCAAGATTATTGCACTCTGTGAAAGGAGGTTGGCTAGATGATCTTGAGACATCCTTTCCAACCTCAGCTAGTCTGTGATTCTGTGAATTGTTTGGGCTTAGTTCAGTGTGTCCACACACAAGACCTCACAGCTTTTGCATTTGCTTTTCCAGGTAGGACTTATATTTTCCATCCCCACTGAGATTGCTTACTTTTGTGGGTAAATTCATGAAATTGTGAAAAGAGCAGCTGTCTTGCATCTGTTACAGCTTGGTACCTGTGCCGATACAAGCCAACATACTGGTGTTGCGTCCAAAACCAACTTTATCACCCTATGAAACTCACCTGCTCTAAAAGTTTTAGCTTGGAGATGAAATGATAACGTGTTCCCAACTAGAGCCATCTATTTTTTGTATGTTTTTGTTAATATGCAACTTGCTGTAGATGGCTGCTTGAACAGAGGGATGGGACAAGACGATCTCCAGAAGTACGTTACAATCTCAGCAATTCTGTGATTCTGTGATCCTGTATCCTCAAACTTTCCTCCAGAAGAGTGTCTGGGAGTTGAGTTCAGGCTTTTATATGAGGATGGTAGGTGGAAACATATTTAGGAATATGGTCATTTTCCATCTGACGGTGTAAGTGCACTCCAGAGTTCAAGAAGTCAGCTTTCAAAATGGTGGTGGTCATTGACTTCTATTGATGTGATATCACTGGCAATTGGGATACCCAATCCCGTCCCCCAGCTACTCTCCCCACGCAGAAAGTTAAAGCATGTTTTACACCAAACTTGCAAGACTATTTGAGAAGAAAGAAAATTAACCAGAACAATTTGGACAAGAAATGGACTGAGAAAATGGAATTAACCTTCTCTCTTAATGAAAGTAATTAAAACATTTTATTGGCCAGGATCTCACTTTTAAGCAACATTTACAAGGTATCTGGTCCATGATTTTTATCTCCTTTCAGAGAGGCACTGCAGAGCTGTTTGGTGACCTGTGCTAAACAAATCTAGTCCCTTAGGTTTCTTCTACCCTAGTAAATTAAAATGTGCCAAACAAGATTCCCAAGCCCTGCAATGGAGTTACCTACATGGTTGCAGCATAAAAATGGTGTCTGCTGTGCCAAGCAGTGCTATCCTGGTAAGTCCTGGACATGGTTCAGAAGATAACAGCGCCAGGGAATGATCCAAAAAGGTGGATTAAGTGCAGCTACCCTTTTCTGAAGATCAGAAATATTTAATAGTATTGACTAGATCATACCAGTTGGCCACAGGGTTAGACAACTAGTTTAAATGCATTATATTTTACTAGTGTGCTGTAGTCCAAATCCGTCAGAATAATCTGCAGAAGTCAGCTTAATGCTGTATTCTCAGGAAAGAGCAACTTGGACCAAATTAGGCAATTCTTTGAAAGAGCAACCCCTGACACTCAGAGCACTGCTGGCTTTGATTCTTGCTTGTCCCCAGCGTACAGGGTTGCCTTTGGAGAAGCTTAAAAAAAACTGGTCTACTGCATACATAAGGTGCTAGCACACTGGTGAGAGGGGGCATGCAGGGTCCAAAGGCTATGCTTTCAGCAGAACAGAGCAATGAGGGACAAGCATGACTGAGAGTGTAAGAGATGACACATATCCATCCACTTCATGTCTAGCATCAACCAGGTTACTGATCAGGGCTTTGGAGTTAGGTAATGGAAGAAACAAGTGCTTCTGCAGCTTCTGTCATGGTGAAAGGGAGTATGGAAGCATTTACTACACTTCTCCCCTTATCCAGCACAGGCAGCAAACTGGCTAGAGATACATAAGCAGTCAATGGAAGATGTTTTCTCAGGCACATTTGGTATGCATAAACACAAGAGTGGTGGTGAAAGGTATAACAGATCTTAAGATTTGAGAACTACTTGAAGCATTTGGCTCTGTACGATCGAAGGAACATTTTTTTTCCTGAGGGCAAGGTTGCTCTGTTTCTTTCTCCTTTTCACAATTCCAGTCAATATATGCTTTAAAATGTTATTTTTTTAATCCTTACAGTTTGTATGGCTGCTTGTAAGCCCTGAAATATTGAAATCTACTCGTAGACATCTCTCAAATCTGTCTATCTTCATAAGGTTCTTCAGAAACCCAAAGAAGTGAGCTCAGTCTCAAATGACATCCTGGTGGTCTTGTGAGGACAAAGTCATCAGAAACATCAGTTGTCTTTGCCATAGCTGCTATTATTCAAAATTATATATGGAAAGATCCCCAAAGAATATGAGGAAGAAGTCAGTTCAGTACAGACTGAATGCAAAATGGCTCTTCTGGGTCAAGTATTCTGTGTCTGACTGAGCTCAGCAAAGGGTGCCTAAGGAACTGTATAAGGTGGCAAGTACATGACAATATCTCCTAGGTAGTTCATCTAGCTTCTGGTGATCTATGTTTCAGGGATCTCTGAGTCTTTCTATTTAATAATTGTAGGTAGATTTTTCTACCATTTTCTACCAGTCTCAATATTTTTTAATAGAGAAGGTAATCTACTTGAAGTGGTGATAATATTATTTATTTACAGATGTATTTCAAAGAGACTGTGTCCCCTAACTGAAAGAAACCCCCCCAAAACAGAACTATAGAATGGTCTTATGATCAACCACCCTATTTATTGCCTTGTTAACACCCAATTATTTGCACAGCCTGCAGATGCCATTTTATAATCACTGCAATAGCCAGCCATGTCTGAAATCTACCGTCTCATGCTTTTGAATGCCATCAGAGTGATGCAACCTCATTATATGCCCTGATGCACCTCATACTCCTATTTTAAAAAGCAAAACAAGTAATTCCAGAAACACAATGACAAAGGAAAACAGTTTCTGTTTTTTCTTTGACTTGACTGACATTATAAATGAATTGTATGGATCTCTTCTTTTAGCTCTACATATACCTGCAGAAATGAGACTGCCATGAAGCAGCTGAGCAATGGCAAGCAGGCTGTCACAGCTTGCATTCAATGGTACAAACCGGATTCAGAAGCTTTCAGGCTGAGTTTATCCCTTTTCTCCAAACCATCTTTTAAAATGGAATTTACAGAGCACAAAATTAGCCCTGAGACACCTATCCGAGTATCAAATAGAGTAGCATCCATCTAAGGAAAGTCAAATGGCAGGGGAGATTCATCCCTTGATTCAGCTGCCTAATTTTGATGACTGTGGTGTGGGAATTTGTATGTGGTGCCTACGCTCTCATTGGTGTCAACAAAAATAGAGAGCTCAATTCAGTTTGACTTGACATAGTTTTTTGCTGCTGCCTGACACATCCAAGGGCCTGTGAGACATCCATGTGGGACTGACAGATATAACAGTGGACTTACAGGAGACCTGCACTCTTCTAGAGAGGCAGCTGGATGTGGGATGAAACCTAGGGGCATCTCAAATAACACTGGATACCTGCATGTGGGTGGCTAAATTAAGCCCTTCATCAGTGTTGTCAGTGGGAGTCTAGAGAGCAGCTCAACCCACCTGAAGGCAGATGCCTACTATTATGTAGGTCTGTAGTTAGGAATCTAAAATTTAGATCTGTTTCTCTGCTCTAGTCGTCTAAGCTACTATAATTAATGGAGATCCTGTCCCTACAAGTCAGTAGGGGCTGGAAAGCAGTTCAGCTCACACTGGAAATACCTGCCTGCATTTGGTCAGGTCAGCTACTCTGGACTCCACTGTTGGTATCAACTAGATCTTCATTGGCTCTGATTTAAACCAGAGACAGCAAAAATACAGGCATGCACTTCTGAGGTACCTGAACTGGTGTCTGGGTCTGAATCCCACCTACAGACACTCAGTGGAAGAAAACGATAATGTCTGAGCCTTGCTTCATGAGACATTAACTTGAGAAGCCTCTTAAAAAATGAAGGACACTGCTAATATAGTGACTATCCCATCATATCCCCATATGCAGACACTAATTCTGCTTTTGAATCACATTCAGTTATTTCACTCACCCATGCTCACACTGCGACAACCTATGCTGTTGAATATAAGCCTCAAGTCCCTCCCCACCCCATGCCAGCACATATCCAAATTAGTTTATTTAAAACACTAAAAAGTCCTCGGTCTTAAATTTTTTAACAGGAGCCTGTGCTTATTCTATTAAAAAAATTAATCTGCTAGGATGCCTTTAATCAGTCAAGTCACAAAAAGGCAAAATAATGACACAGTAACTTTAAGGATCCTTGACTTTCAGCCACCTTTTATAAGCATGGAAGGCAGAATAAAAAAAAAAAAAATCAAAAGCAGTAAAAACTTATATTATTTCTGTCAGTAGCTCCTTTTCAGAAAATGTTGTGAAAACAATCTCTGTGTGGAGGAAGCAACATACTGAGCAACAAGCCTCAATCACAGGAAGTTCATTTTTTTCCTTGGCACGTCGCCCAGTGCCATCAGAACTAATTAAAACCAGAGCCACGCTGGTAGGAAGCTCAGTGTTTGGGTTTTACAATAACGGAGCAGCAAACCAGGGGGACGTCTAATGAGAATAGTTTCCGAGTTTGTTTTCTAGCATTGGGCAACTATGTCAATTACTGGAACTACAGCTCAGGGCCAGCAACCATGCTGAGACATGAAAGAGTGTTATTTGCAGTACAGATTGAGCTGCTACTTTGATGCATGTGTTCTGCATGTCACTTGTATAGTGGTGCAGCTCCTTGGCTCATGACTAAATAGGAAGAGGCTGATGCCACCTTGCTCTTCTTGTCTGAGGCTCGATCAAATGTTACGAGACAGGGCTTTCCCCCGGATCATTAGATATGCTCCAGTTAAAAAATGAAATATGTCCTCTTGTAAGGATTCTACTTGTAATGAAGGATCTGACTTGCAAAGGGAATTATCGGCCAGGGACTTAACCCTTTGAGGGTTGGAAGAAAAGACAGGATGACCTGAATATTTTAAAAGCAACCCCTATGACTCAAAAAATCCCTCTCCCAAATGAAAATAAAAAATAATGCATTTAAAACAAGCACAGAGTTGCAAAATCCCACATATGCAATTTTTATCTTTAAAACCAGCCTGTTTAATATAACATCTGTGGAATTAGTGTATATATGAAATATTTTATAACCTTATTTTAGGATTATTCTCAATTTTATGAGCAAAAAAAAAATAGAAGTGAGAGAGGACAACAGGCTGCAGCTGAGGAAAAGGTTGCTGCAGAGATGAAGTTACTTGTTCTCCATGTCCACTGGGGATAGAGTGGGAAGCAATGGGCTTAAACAGTAGCAAGGAAGATTTAGGTTAGTCACTAGGTAAACTTTCTAAGTGTAGGCTAGCTCTGCCTGGGGACGTGGTGGAATCTCCATCATTGGAAGGTTTTAGGAGTAGGTTAAACAAACATATGTCACAACCAGTTTGATACAGAAGATCCTGCCTTGAGGGAGGAAGAGGGACTAAATGATCTCCTGAGGTCCTTTCCAGGCCTATTTTCTCTTCCTATTTCTACATATTGTACCTGAATCTTTCCAAGTGAAAGCTATAATAAAATAGCAACATTTTACCTCTCAGGAGCAGCCCTATCTTAAAGCGTTAAAATTAAAGTTTTTTCATGCCCTACACTGAGATGCTTTCCTTCCTGGTTTAATACATAAACCACATTTTTGTGCAGCAGATTAATTAAAGTCAACAGCAAACTAATCAAGGCCATAGTATGGGCCCAGTCCTTGCAATTATGTCAACCATACTGTTAAATTGCTTGTTTGGTTCACAGCTTTGATCAGTTGGTGCTTCTCCAGAGAGTGCCTGGGCCTGGGTCAAGACTACCACAGTCCAGAGGCCGTTCCCAACAGACATGTTGCATGCAGCAACCTGCTTAGATGTAAGAGAGTTTAGCCATGTATTTAAGGTACACTGTGCCAGCTGGCTTTGAGGTTCCTCGGTTGTTCCTGCCCCCTTTTATTTTTTACTATAGACGATGGTGTGCTTGTTTAAGAAGAGAAAAGGTAAAGCCAACAGAATAAACCACAAAACACTAATATTTAACTCTGTGTATCAAGATAACTCTACATCAAAAACACAGAGTTGATGGAAATAGTTGGGAACAAATAAGTTACAGGACAGGATTAGGGGTAATGGGCTCAAACTATAAGAGGGTAGACTATGAATGGAAATTAGGAGGAAATTCTTCACTCTCAGAGTTGGTGAGACACTGGAACAGGTTGCCAAGGAGGGTTGTGAATGCTCTATCCCTATGATTCTATTCTATGTGGTCTAGTTGTTGAAGCACTAACCTGAGATGCTGAAGAACAGATTATTTCCCCATGCATGGAGGCCATGGAAGCATCATTTCTGTCTCAGTTCTGCTAACTGAAAGTTTCTTCTCTGCGAAGAAAGCCATCTTTGCAAAGGATACTGAGATGTTCTCAAAATTATGTAAGATCTGCTATCATCATTACACTTATATGGTCATGGTAGCTGAGATTAGTAGGCTTGTAAACTGTGATCTCCATCTAACTTCTGAAAGAATTCAATCCACTTTATTCAGCTTGGACACAAATTTTTCTATTGCTAAGTAAATATCATTTAGGTATACTCTGAGAGTTTCATTATCATTGTATTTTGGTTTGTGCCCTTGTTGCTTTCTTGTGTTACACAATTGGCATTTGTTTCATGTAGCACCTTCTGGTGTCTTAGGTTGACATCCAGACATGTGAGTAAGATACCAAATAACATTGTTGTAGGTTCACTGCTGTAATGTACATTACAGCTTGCTTTGTAATGTATTTATCATCATTTTTATTGGTCATTGGTGACTTCCTCTTGACTCTGTGGGTCACCTTCTGTATCGCCCTCCAAAGTCCTCCTGCATAAATGCTTTCTTCCTTTTTCTGCTACAGGCAACATACAAATCGCTTTGCTGTGGAGAATTGCGATCAGTATGGTAATCGCTTACTAATTGCACAGTCTCCACTGACTGTAGAGGGAGCCTAGGTTTTAACCCAGCTGCTTAAACTAGTTTCCTAACTATACATTCAACTTAGACAATGTGAATCCTAGTTGATGTCCTGTTGTGGTCCTAGACAGAATAATAATATGAGTAAATGAGATCCTGTTACCATGAGGATAAGTTGTATCCAGGTAATGGGACTTATTCTTTTTTCTGTCTATGTACTATGACTCCTGCTGCCTTAGATGTGATTGGTGACGCAAAGCTGAGGATACTGTATGAGCTTCTTAAATACAACAGAATGATGACAAGACAAATTGTGTTGTTTTCGTGAGCCAATTTAGGCTTTCAGTTCTACTAACCAAACCTAATGTCTTCAGGGGGAATTATACATAAATGTATGAGAGGTTCATTTGTATCAGACTCATTTAATCCTTAATGGCAGATATTACATGTTATCTTACAGGTATTCAACCTCACTGTTTTACCACCTTACTTCTGTTCTAGCATGAGATAAAGCTAAGACATATTTTTCTGTATTTACAGAAGGTGAAAAAATGACATTATTTATCATGACTCAGTTAACATAACATGCCCATAAACCTCTGTAACTTAATCATATACCCCAATGATTATTCTTTCCCTGCCTGTTCAGCTCATTTGTTAACTGATACTATCATCTATGTCAAGAACTTTGAGCAAAGCCACAGCTTTCATTTAAACAAGAAGTTGGTCTCTTGCCTGTATATTTGACTGACCTTTTATTACTTCAGTAAAGGTCTGGGTCCCAATTCACCGTGAAAGTAAACGGATACAATTGTGTTGGCTTCAGTGGAATTGCACACACTTAAGCTAACGGTGAATTTGGACCTCAGTAACTACATTTCCTTTTATAAGGCTGGTGGATGAGTGCTTGGGGAACAGTTAGGTTGTCAAATAAAGGCAATAGCTATATCTTTCTAAACTGTATTTATAGTGTACTCTTCCTACCAGGATTTGCCCTGTTGAAACCAATTGTTCCAGGTTTTATTTCAGTCCGATGAGAGAAAACGAGAAATAATTAAGGATGAAATATGAGGCATTATAAAACTGATGCTACTAACCGACTGTAGTATGATGATCTTGGCATAAAACAAATCAAAAGGCAGCTGAAGCCCTCCTGCCTTCCCTGGATTTGTTTTCTTCAGATCATGCTGATTACTGTGGTTAAACCAAGTTGTCTTTTTTTTAATTTTTCTTTTCCAATTGACTGTAGGTTGAAGGGGAATTTGGCTAAACCAAAAAAAATAACCAAACAAAAAAAGAGTTTTGGACTGAATTAAAAGTTAAGTATTAGATTGAAATTCTTTAAATAAAAGCAGTGGTTCATTTCTTTGATTATATGTATTGTAGAAAATTAAACATTATCAAGGCTCAGATTCAGGCACCAGAATTCATTATAGCACAGTTTTGTTCAGGGAAAATTAGCACAATTTAAACAATTCTCAGGCATGGTTCATGTGCCAGGGTAGGCCTGAAACTATTCTTAACAAGCAGGCTAGATACAGTCACCATGGTTTGAGGCTATGAGGGCTTTATAATATGGAAGTGGCCAGATGATGCAGTTGGCCAGAAAGCAGGACCTGTAATTATTTAGTTTACTGGTACATATGTAAATTCTGTGGCTGAGTAAGGATATTTTGGCTCAATCTTTCTGTTTATGAAAGAGGAGCATTTTAGCTTCTCAGGACATAAGCTTAATCATGGAGTGATAGTTTGTCTTGGAGAGTGGATCTACCTGTTTCCTCAGCTTAAGCTGTTCTCTTTTTTTTGTATGTAATAAAGTATATTGATTGTGCCAAGGGAAGAGACAACCCATGGTGGGGTTTTTTTTTGGCACAAGAACTCTTGGTCTGTATCAATCCAGGAAAATCACTCTGACTGTCCGTCCCACCCCACCCCATCCCATCCCATCTTGTCTTTCTGGTACTTCTGACTGCAGAAGTAGGTTTGACTCTTGGTATGGTTAGACAAAAATTCCGGTTTGAGTGAACCAAGAAATTCCAGATAATCTCTCCAGTCCTCTGGGAAATTCGATGCTTCTCCCCCACCTTTCACCACCTGTGAACCCCACCCAGCTTCTTACACTGTTACCTGTCACAACCAGCAGTTTCTCATGTCACGTCCTGTAGCTTCACATGGGCTATTCAAAAGCTTTATGTCCCTGCAGCCTCAACAAGCACAAGTTTCCCATCTAAGTTTCCCAGTAATCTAGGTTCCTCATGTAGTTTATAGACTATATCCCCAGAAAACAGGATGAAAATGGTTTTCTACATTGGTCATAGAAAAAGACATGATTAGACATCTAAATTTAGATGAGGAAATTTAGATTAGATAAACTCAATCTGACTTGATGTATCTCTTCTTCCATAATCAGAAAAACCTGCTTTGGTTCTGCCCAGGTAAGCCCAAACGCAGGATGGCTGGGAGGTCAACACCGAGGCACCTCAGCTAAGTATTCAAGTAACAAGCGACCCTAGACCTAGGTGCAGTCTAGCCATATTAAGGTGATGTTGAGACAACTCTAATCCTCCAATGGGACTTCGTAACTCAGGTTTGACATCAAGTTTAAACAGCTATTCTCCTTCCAGTCCATGCGATGTTGCACCAGTTCAGGCATGGCTGCACTGCAATTTGTCTTGTGAAGTCTGGCCGAACAAGAGACAAAGGTGAGCTGCAGCTCTGTCAGTAGAGACCTTTACTTTTTGAAGACATCAATTCCTATAGGCAACTCATCCACTCTGATATGTGATGCTGATGTTCATGTTACTATAGCTTTCAGGAGGTTCAGAATGAGCTTTATGTATAGTACTTCAGTTCAGAACACATTGACTGAGTTACTCTTTCATTACCTTCTCTGTTCCCCCACAGTATTAAGAAGTAGTTTAGAAGCAATCTGTCCGTGTGGTTCAATTCGTAATGAGCACTCCTCATAGGGTCACCAACGCTGACTTTCAGTTTCACTCGCTAGGACAAGAATAGTTGCTTTCTAGCGTGTTTTTGTTTTTTTCTTTTGTAATTTCTGGATGTTATAAGACACATCTTTTCCCCCTAGTGAATACTGTATTTATTTATTTGAAAAAACAGAACACTTTTCAATAAACACTGGTCTCTGAACTATGCAAAATTATGGAAATCAAGCTGGTTCATGTCCTGGAAGAATCTACTGTTGTGTTTTAAGGCCATGAAAGAAGTCCAGGTGAAATGAAGATAGTTTGATGGAGAAACTGCATTGTCATTCAGTACCGAGGAGATAATGTGGGAGGCAGTGATAAGAGGGAAAAGGAAAAAGGAATTACAGTCTTGTCGTGAGGCAGAGCAGAGAACTGGATCCCAGGAGTGGAATTAACCTTACTTAAATTTGCAACATACAAGATCGTTTCTGAGTCATTTGTCCAGAATTCCCTTCACAGCTGATCACCAAGATAAAAGGAATTGTGCCCTAGAATAGCTTTTACTATACTGTAATGCCTTATTTTTCTGCATCTCGGCTGGGGCAAACCACAATATCAACACAGGCTGGGGGCTGAAGGAATGGAGAGCAGCCCTGTAGAGAGACATGTGGGTACTGGTGGGTGAAAAGCTGGACATGAATTGCTGGCAACATGCACTCGCAGCCCAGAGCCAATGTCCTCCTGGGCTGCATCCCCAGCAGTGTGGGCATCAGGGCAGGGAGGGGATCCTGCCCCTCTGCTGCGCTCTGGGGAGACCCTCCTGCAGTGCTGGGGCAGCTCTGGAGTCCTCAGCACAGCAGAGACATGGACCTGGTGGAGCGGGGCCAGAGGAGGCCCCAGCAATGATGGGAGGGCTGGAAGCCCTCTGCTGGGAGGCCAGGCTGGGAGAGCTGGGCTTGTTCAGCTTGGAGAAGAGAGGCCTTCAGGGCGACCTTATTGTAGCCTTTCAGTACTTAAAAACAGCCTATAAGAAAGATGGGGACAGACTTTTAGCAGATCCTGTTGCAATAGGATAAGGGGTGATGGTTTTAAACTAAAAAAAAGGCATAATTCAGACTAGATAGAATGAAGAAATTTTTACACTGAGGGTGGTGAGACCCTGGCCCAGGTTGCCCGGAGAGGTAGTAGATTCCCATCCCTGGAAACATTTCAGGACAGATTGGACAGGGGTCTAAGCAACTTAATCGAGTTAAAGATGTCCCTGCTTATTGCTGAGGGCTTGAACCAGATAACCCTTTCAACCCAAACCATTCTATGATTCTATGAGAAGCACCTGGATGAATAAAATTCTTGCTTGTTTTGGTAAGATGAATCCCAAGTTTGATATCGAACCACAGAGCTAAGGCATGCAAATAATAAATTTAAATTCAGGAAATGTGGTAAACTTGAAAATGTGGTCCAAGAAAGATAGCAATAGATATGATAGAGCAGATAAGAGAAGCAATTGCTTGTCAGAGTTTCTGCAGTTCTGGGGAAAAGTAACCAATATAAAGCACCAATACATAAAATACTCTCTAGGCTATGACGGTTTAGTTGAGCAAAGCAAATTGGCTGTGTCATACTCTGTACCTGCTCCACAAAGAGGTGAGATAGTAAAACTATTAGTCTGGCTACTTCTGGAGATACAAACCAAATTTAATAATAATAATAATAATAATAATAATAAT